>JAACYV020087449.1:0-11181 GCA_009936425.2 Chrysaora fuscescens
AAGATGGCGTTCAAACTTGTTGTTTTTCTGCTCATTGCGATTGCAATCTTTGCCGTGCCTTCAGGTGCTGATGAAATATCTGGCGAATTTGCGGAAGTTGAAAAAGAAAGAATAAACAGCCTATTGTTGCAAGGTAAGTAACGGCAGCATGTGTAATTTACCATTGTCCACACTATCATTTTATGTTAACTTATGATACAATGTTTTCCTCTCTTTGAAAGACTAATTATCGTTATTTTCTTTTCCGTAGTTCGAAATAGAAGGAGTGTGGCAGAGAAACAGAGTGGAAAATGCTATTGTACTCTATGTTGTGGTTGCCATTGCCCCTGGTAGGACACTTTGTGATGCGACATGGTTGGAGAAGCCATCATTAACTTTAAAATAGATTATTTAGAAGAAAAAACGAAAAACAAGTTAGAGAGAAGTCATCGATTTTCCATTAACTGAATTTAAAGACGAAGAGGATAATTTTATATTTTTTATAAACATTTATCTGAGTTAAAACACTATTAATGCGCTTTCATTCCTATGGAATGTCCAACTGTCTGGGATAGGAGCTACATTTTGAAGTACCTTCATCAATCAAATGTGTAAAGATACCCTGACTCTCTGTGCACATGATGACTACACAAAATGGCGGTACCGTGTCATGAAAATGGGACGTTGAAGAATGACTGGAAGCCAGGGACCGCGCAGCCACTGGGCTAAAGCCCACCAATTTTTTTGAAAGATAGGAGATTTTTTTCAATTTTTTCATTTAAATAAATCGATGAAAAAGAAGAAAAACAACTTGTACAAAAACAACTAAAATAAGTATCGCAACTTTTGTTGAAGGAAAGTTTACTCTAAAGGATCATTAGTAGAAATAGCTTGTTTATGAGAAGAAAGGCTCCGTCGTTAATTTTATTGGATGTAATGTTACATGCCTCTTTTCATAGTAATTGAAATCTTTTCTGAACCGAGCTGTACATAAATATGGACGTAAAGAGACAAGTTTTTTGCTTGAAAGGGGCATTTTTGTCGTTCTAAAGGGTGCGGTCTCAAAAATTTTTGCCCGGCCCCCTACTTTCGCTCACTCCGCTCGCCGCTTAGCCCCCCACTTTTAAATCGCTGCGCAGTCCCTGCTGGAAGCGTAAACAACCTTCTGGCAGTGGCAATCCCCAGTGCCAGTGTTTAGAGGTTGGTTACTGAGTTGTTGGCCGTCCTTCGCAGTAGAAGAGAAAAGTTTCCCAGGAGTTTGCCAGGCGCTGGAAATCAAGGATTTATGCAACTGCAACATAGTACTTAGTTTAAAATAATAAAGTTATACTACTTAGTTGAGATATACAGCATTTTTGCCCCAGCTGCACACTGCAGGCTTTAGCTATGATTTACTGTATGAACAAGCATATGATCTTTCATTATCTTGTTGGCTAGTTTCAACAGGCTATCTATCACTGTCTAGCCTGCGTTGATATTTTACTTTCCCTTGAGCCAACCAGGCACGTGTAATTTCATAGATACTGACAATAATGTTAGACCATATCAATTAACTGACTGCAGAAATATACATCTTTTATAGCCTGAAAGTATCTTTATCAATAGCTTGCAAAATAGTTCAAGATAATTGGTAGGAATTAACTCACTGTCTGGTATATGATAATTTTGCACTATCCAAGTGTCTCTTGTTACAAGCTATCTTGTTACAAAAGCAAAGTATAAAACAGGAAGATTTTAGTTTTTCTGCAGAGGAATCAGGATGGCGTCCAAATTTATTGTTTTCCTCCTCATTGTGATTGCAATCTTTGCTGTGTCATCAGATGCTCATCATGGCGGACTTGGTGTGGCTGGTGAAGATGGGGTTGGTGGACATGGGGGTGGTGAACATAGGGGTGGTGAACATAGGGGTGCAGAAAAAAGAGTGAACAGCCTAGTATTGCAAGGTAAGTAGCAACAACAAGTATGATTTACTTTTGTACTAAAATGTTGGAATGGTAACATTGCCAGAATATCGATATGGAGTTCTTAACATATTGGTTCAGCATAACATATTATTATAGTTAAATATTGTATATGCATAGCTATTTCAGGTAGATATTTGCGTATCAGCTGCTGAAACTATAACCAATAGTAGCTATATCATTTGTTTAGTTTCATTTGATTTGGGCCATGGTCCCCTCTGTGAAGATATTGAAGATATGGCGAAAAATTCGTCAGTTCCTCATCATGTTGGATGAAATTTCAGAATTCTTCGTTGTCATGCACCTTCAAGTCCAGCTCTCTGTAATTCCTGGAGAAATGAGCTCTCTGTAATTCCAGGCAAATGCAAAGACGAATCAAGTGAAGTGGTCACATCGAGAGGAAAGACTTTGATCAGGCCTAGCGCACAAATCCATACATTGGCTAGGATAATAAATAATGCGAATAAATAACAACTAATTGGGTTTCATTTGTGTTACGATTTTATGTGAGCTAAGCCCACTTATATAAAAATACTTCACACCAGTCTTGCTGATTGATTTGTAATACATATTTTCCTCTGTTTAAAAATTCACTTTATTTATTTCTTATTTCTTATTTATCCGTAGTTCGAAAAACAAGGAATGCGAGAGGACAGCCTCGACAATGCGACTGCCCTTGCTGCCACTGTTGTGGTGCGGAGCCAATATAATTGAAGCGTAAGAAGCGTAAATATACAGTAAACACTATTCGATGTGACGCATGAATATTTATTAATTCCTCATTTAATTCCTCATCTAATTAGAGGTGTAAATGACTCATTGGTACTTTCTTTAAATTACATGGGTACAAATAAGTCCTTCCATAGTAATTTGATTGACTTAGGCACACATTTCTAGCTGTCTACTAAAATTAAATTAAATTTTGCATTTTTTCGGTTTGACCGTAACATTTGCAAAAATCTTAACTTGCATTTATTAATCTTAAATTTTCCTGATATATTTTAACGTCTTTTGAGGCAATTTTTAAGTTAACAGTGGTCTTAGACAACCAAACGAGCATATATTTAAATTTAAGACATTATTATTACAATAAACATTATTAGCTGCATCAATAATTACAATCTAGTAAGGTGAAGGTGAATAGGCTTTCAAAAGATAGGAAGACTAAATTTATTGAAAAAGGAAGCCTAAATAGAATTGCCTAATTATTTTGCATTATTAGTCTGAAGATCCAGCAACAGTGGAACTGGCGCTACTAGAGGATTTAGAGTATGGTGATCTAGTGACTTAGCAGCTACTTGGTACAGCACAACAATGACTTACTACTGCCTTGCCATGGAACAGCAAAAGCTAATTTTTATTTTTCTTATAAGACTTTAGTAAGCTGTTTATTGAAGGCAATTTTGAGACTTCTAGACTTCTCTTTACCTATAATGTTGATTTTGATTAATAGTGATATGTAGTTGAATAATTTCCAATGATCCCTGTCTCATAGATAACAGCAGCACCAGCATCTTGTTTCTAGTCTCGGCCTATCTGATGTGTGGTAATTGGTCTGTCTATTCTATAAACTTCCTCTGCCATGCAGTAATACGCTTCATATTCAACCTCCTCAGGGATAGTATCATAGTGATAATGCCCCCCTTCTCCATGCTGGCTAAAACAATGGGTATGTTCCAGTCTAAGGTCCAATCCAGGATCATTGCTAACCAGAACACTTAGGCAAATCAATGGAGCTTTCATGTCATAAAAATTGAGCCAGTTTTCAACATCATTGTCAGTTTGGAGAGGCTTTTCTGAAAAATCCGGCATAACATGCAAATATGCTTTCCCCCTTTTGATAAGAAATACACCTCCAAGGCCAACAGGTTTTTCACAATATTTTGAACTTATTACTTCCCGAACACATGATACAAAATTTTGTTTCCCTAGTCGGTTCGAAGCACAAATTTTCAGAACTTTGCTCTTTTTTCCCTCTGATGCCAAGAAGTTTCCAAGCATGCAGAATTCTTTATGCATAAATTGCTGCAATTCACATCCACCATTTTCTTTATTAACCATAGCTACTTTGCTGCGCAATTTCTCGTCGCCTAATAACAACAATAATATACAAGAAAGTAAGTGGAGAAAGCATGATTATGCAAAAGGCAAATGTTGACTGCAGGGGCGGCCACATTGGTTAGCACGCACAAGCCCAAATGCAAGGGTTATCAGTTTGAGCCTCTGTCTCACAGTTTCTTCTGTAGTAAGGAGGGGGGCTTTTGGCTTACACAAGTTTTGGGTTTAGATGGTTTTGATACTCAGGTTGCAAGAATCATATTAATATGTGACGGTTTTCAGGTTTGAACTCAAGGGCCACGGTGCGACCTGTTCTTCCTGCTCATGTTTTGGTAATTTATTTAAATTCTGCAACATTTTCGGGTTTTGGGTTTCTGCATTGCCAACAGCCTTTGCTTCACCATAGCACGCGAGCTTTTTTCCGGGTTTTCGGGCGCTGATACCTCCACCAAAAGCCCCCCTCAGTGTGGAGAGAAATTTAAACTAGGCTAGTTGAGGTACCCGGTTTATCAATATAGATAATTTTAGACGTGTTTATGCATTAGTAATAATCAATTCTATTCTATATAAGACAACGGGAAACTGAGCTTGCATTATAATTTTTTGTTGGCCAATTGCACTCACTTCCGACGGTCAAGTTGGTCATCATCTCGCTGTTTCTCCCAAGAATATGATATCCTCCTGCACCAGCTCCAATAAAACAAGCATTTTCCATACCAATAAACTTTGCCAACTTATCAAAATTGTAAATTTTGGTCAGTATAGGGTGCGGGATCAAATATGGAACTCCACCAACATCGAGGATTTTTGGATTTCCGCCTAGGCCAGGTTGGGTAAGCCCGAATGGTTCATTTGTCAGATCTGGACAGTCTACAACTGAGACAGAAACATGCTTGAAATTTTCATCCAAACCTTCTTTGATTATAGTTGCTAACTCTTGTAGATTTGGCTGATGCAAAAGCTTATATTCCACGTTGATGGAAGCGTCAATTTCAGCCATTTTGTTTTTCAGCAAATACGAGGCTGTATCATATGTATGTGAGAAGAGGAGTCAATAGCAACAAGTCAGTATAGAAAAAAAGATGGCCGTCATTGAAAATTAATTTTTTAGCAAATGGCTTCGTGTTTGGTAACTAAGTAAAGGCGTAGAGGACGTAAACATTTTACTTTGCAAACTTTTGCTTTGGTGCCTGTTCTGCTTGGAGAATGAGAATGCTACATAAATCTTTTGGTCCGCCCCACTAGAAGCATATTATATGATTAGGCTATGCTATAAATAGCTGTTAGTGTTTGGTCTAGTTTTAGGCCAATTTAACTTAGAGCTATCATAAAAGAAAAAGCAATGACGACAAACGAGGAGCGTAGTCCAATAACGAACGGCAATGAACCTTCAATGTTTGTTCAAAGGCCATCTTCTGGTCGATGTCAAGACATTTCTCACGTCCTGACAAGAATATTTCGCGATGTGTATACAAACGATGCTGTAGATCAAGATACTGTAAAGAACTTGACGACTTCAAAAAGTGGAAAATCTGGATATCATGATAAATATGTTGAAAATCTGCAACAGGTTAATTGTGTCTTCTTTATTTGTGTATGTCTAGTCTGGGTCTACAAAAGTTTATATCAAAGGTTGTTGGTGCTATTTTTCCCTTTAATTATTACACTTTTGCAAAGTAAAAGTAAATAGGTTTTCCCTTTGGAAATATAGGAAGACTTAATTGATTGAAATATTTAGACTAAAATAATATTAATCATATTTTGCATTTTTTTCTGAAGATCCAGCAACAGTGGGAAAAGAAGATGGAAATTACAAAAACAATTGAACAACACCTTATTGATGCTCACATCCAAGCCAGAAAAAATGAAGTGATACAAGAAGAAACATCTGTGGACAGCATTTCAAATTATAATGATCTTGGTCTACCCTCTGGTATTTTCTGTATTAATGATTAAAATTCTATTAGAAATATTACAATTTTACTTAGCTCTTGGTTTCAATGCTGATGATGACTGCTCCTATTTTGCTATTTAGATTTTGGTTGAACAACTTAACAAGGCTGGTTTCGGTTTTCTTTTTCATGTCCAGAATTAATCCCTGTTTACACTATACAATCTAACCTGGGTTTGCCCCAGGTTAAGCTACCCCAGGAAGTATATAGTCTATGAAAATAAAAGCAATCTCTTACTCAAAAATTGATAATATGAATCAAATTTTGATATTTTCTAACCATTGGATTGTTTATATCTTTTACAGTTGCCTCCCATCTCAGCATATTTTTGGATGCTGAAACTCTTAGAAGCCTTAATCTTATTGTACCACAAGACTTCATCACTGTGGAAAAGCAAGTTTTGGAAGCAACAGAAAGTTAGTGGTTTTTAAGCATTTGTCAATAAGCATTTTTAACATGCAACAACCTTGAATCACCATTTATGAGCTGTTTTGATTATAACCTCTTATACTTTAATAGACTGATTTGACAGGCAGAAACACCTTAAATGTTTTAGAATTTGTACAGGTTATGAGCGAAATGCTTTAATGACCTTCTGAATCTATCTTTGAATACTTAGCATTTATATATATTCAAATTTTCAGGTGAAAACACCCCTCAGTATGCAAGGCCAACCACTTCTTCCATGCAAAGGTATAGAAAAACACCTGAAGAAGACAATTATTATCCTCAAAAGTCAACAAATCAAGACAAAAACTTCACAGAAGACCAAAGCACAAAAAGTGTGGATATTTTAAAGATTGTTCACTCCATCAAAGATACAACCATTGCTCCTGAGGTTTGTACACAATAATAGTCACAATAACCAAGTGATTGCTTATGCTTAACCACATGGAACTTTCAAAAGTGGTTTGTTGGGGAAAGGGTGCAGGTGTAAAACCACAAGGATATAAAATTGCTAGTAACTGATTTTCTTGTCACTGATTTTCCTCACTTCAAAAAGTTTGTCAAAAGGATAGTTATAACGCAATCACTTCCTTTAAGTATTACCAGGGGCATTATGCTGTGGAATTGCATATCACCTTGCCATCCTGTTTTTAGCAGGGCTAGTTTAGTGAAGGGTCAATAGAAACCTCCTGCATTGCTAAAGGCCAGCTTTCCTGACTGCCTCTGGATTGGGCTTGCTGGCTTTTTGATACTTGATGCTTATAGTTTCAAGTTGACTGTGAGATAAGCTTGATAGACTTTCTGCAATTGTTCCTTAACTCTTGCTCCCTTGAATCTTTCCAATAACGTATATATAACTGTTCTAGTCACTTTTCCCAGTGAAAGAAATAAACAATTATTTAATAACTTGGCTACAGGAAACAGATTGAATTGTTTGATCTGTTTTATTTCTTTGTTTCATTGATCTATCAGAAATGTGTAGCAATGGGATATTTTTTGTGGAGTAAATATAGTTTTGTATTCTCTTTGGTTCTTAAGGATGATGCCAGACCACTTAGAAAAAAAGAAAAATTGAAGCAGAAAGATAGTAAGCAAGTATGGAGAGATGGAATGAAGCCTACTCAACGTATGATTGAAAGAAAGGATCTAGAAATCCTGCAAAAAAGGGCTGACTTTTTAAAGAACCCTCGATTCGTACCATTAAAGCCATTATCTGATTCAAAAAACCCTGGTAAAGAACAAAAGACAGATCTCACTGATAAAGAACTTCAGAGGTAAAGAACTATAGTTTTCATTCATTCTTTCAAACTCATAGAGGAAATCTACATTTGTTCGAATTTTCAAATATCAAAGACTGTTTATTAAGCTTTCTTGGTTAACCAGTCCCCACCTTGGAGGTGTTGGGAGTGTGACACCCCCCGTGGAAAAAGTTTATTCTGCCAATCGATACAAAATGTTGTGTCAGTCGACAAAGTCTTTTCGCTTTAGGTTTCATCGGTTATATATACGAAAAATAAATAAAAAGCATTGAAAAATTGACAAATAAATGAATAAATAATAGGAGCTCATTAAAACATAGCTATCTAAGGACGACTATGGCTGATCCTCGGCTTGAGTCCTTACTGTTGCTATCTTGCGAAATAGACATTACGGATTCTTAAGATTTGGAAAAAATTGAAGGTGAACTTATATGTTTTAGTTGCAGTATCTGCCATGTCCTGCAAATAACATGTACGATGAGATTGCTTTTCAAACAGAAACAACAATTTCGATATTGAATGTCGTGCTGTTTTCTATTGAGCTATTGTTTAAAGCCCTGTTTCGTAGCAAATATTCGTGGGTAATAGGCGTAATTTCGATTTCGACTCCAGTCGGCGAATCTTGATGGTCACACCCCCCTGTCGAGATTGTCTCGGGATGGCCCTGAACCATGTGTAAGTTTTTTAGTACTAGTCAGCCGTAACTGAGTTGTTACATGTGTTACAGTACCTATTACCTCCTCCTCAACAAATGTAAATTTTATTAATGTCTCACTCATCTACAACACACTAAAGAAAACTAGATATTGCAAGTGAAATGAACATGTTTTTGATGAGGTCAGAATTGAAAATATCGCAGTAAAGTAACAATTTCATATTTTTTGGAGGTAAATTTTCCTGTAACTTTGCTCTAATGTTTGGAATTTGTCATTGATCTATCTCATATTTCTAGAGCTTATTAAGTCAGAAAATCAGAGTGCGCTCTTTGATTGGAAAGGTTGTCACCAATCAAATATTTTACCAAACTGGTAGATCAATAATTATGAGTTGGATTTGAGCGTCCATCAAGTCGATTCAATAATCGTATCACAGTTTTATCTCCTCTTTTTGAAAAAGATACACGTTCTATTTGTTTTCAGGCTAAGGGAAGCGAGCCGTGGTAGTTGAAAACGCAAATTTTCGCAAATTAAAACATTTTCAAATTCACAAACGTCCTGTTAAAATCATTATTGGCTCACCTTTGATATAAGAACCCCATAAACGACAAAGTTTAAATCCGCGAAAAATATGTTTCATGGAGAAATCCAGTTACTCAGATCGTTTTTGCCTACAAACTATTGGTATATGAATTATCCAATAAATGTATCTGAACGATACATTCTGTTTCAAAGCATTTTGATCCATCGAAAGATAAACCGATCCGGTTGGCCAGACTTTCCCCCCTCCCGCCTCATACAAACAATGCCTTCGATGTATGAAATCGTGCATTTCGTTTTTCTTTACTAATATTTTCTCCGAATTAGATCTGATCCAAGAAGAATATTCCAGCCCAACCCAGATCCTGTTCTCTTTACTTGTTATCAAGCTGGAGAGGTCTATGAAGTAAGCAGAATTGTTCATGTTGTATCTTCATGTTATGGTTTTGGGATGGTTGCAGTCTTTATTGTCGCTACTAAACGATAAATACAGATGATCATAAATGCGAGGGTGGTGTATTCGAGCCCTAATCCAGACCTGTTGCAAAAAGTTAAAGCATTAAGCGGAAGGACCAGCTCTGTTCTGCTTAGATTCTTAGAAGTTAGAGTGGTCCCAGATGATACAATTGTCCCTCTTCGCTAAGACCCTCGACTAGCAAGTTGAAAGTATGTGAAAATAATCCGTCCATCCAAGTTGACTGCTACAGTCCCTGACACAAGTCTTTTACATCTCACTCGCGGAAAGCTATTGCTGAAATTCAAAGACTTTTGTAAGGAATGAAGTTTCTCGGATAAGACGGACTTAGTTACAGCTTAGATGCAATGAAGCACTCCTCCTCTTTTGCCCTTATTGTCTAATGCTTGTTTCACTGCCTAAGTTTTGGAACACTTCTCTCATAGACACCTGACAAACTTTGAGTTACAGTCAAAGTTGTTGTGTTATATCCATAGAAGCTGTCGAGATGGAAAATGAATCAACTTCTTTGTGAAACTCATCTTTTTTGCTCTTATTCCTTCTTAGATCGTATTTTCTTTGAAAAATGTAACACAATCATGTAGGCAGGTTCGTGCTTTGCCTCCGTCGACGCCATATTTTTCTGTTGGACTTGGTGAGTACTTATTAGATTTAAAGCATTAGATCTTTATCATCAGCTTTGCAAGCATTAACCAAGACCTGATATCATTCTCTAACTTTCGAATTCTTTCCTAGACCGATTTCAATCTAACAAATTAAAAAGCACCTTATATTTAATAAAATCCTTATATCTAAATTCTTTCATATTATTGGATTGTTTTTGGTTTTGGTCATTTATTGGTTTTGCATATCAATTGAGA
Source organism: Chrysaora fuscescens (assembly GCA_009936425.2). Classification (NCBI taxonomy): domain Eukaryota; kingdom Metazoa; phylum Cnidaria; class Scyphozoa; order Semaeostomeae; family Pelagiidae; genus Chrysaora; species Chrysaora fuscescens. The sequence continues at coordinate 10,188 of JAACYV020087449.1, forward strand.
TTGAACTATAAGACCAGAACTACAAATAAGTGAGGTATTGAAATCCAGTAGATACATAGTGCTTTCCAACAAAATCAATGTTATCTATAAAAACTTATGTCGGTGATAGTAAAATTAGAATATGTTTCATGATGAGCTTGTCTCTTTTCATTCTCAGATAATCAAATAAGACTCGCTTGGGTTTTTTTTACTCCGAATGATAAAGATATTCTATGCATCGCTAAACTGAAGTTGTACTATTGGTAAACTGAGATATTTTTGTAATGTTTTCCATGTTTGATTTTCTTACATATTAGGTAAATTTCCAACATCTGATGGGCTCGTAGCTCCTGGAATGAGTTGCCAATACTCAATTAGATTTGCGCCTGATTCACTGGCTGATTTTGATGACGTTCTAAAGGTAAGAATCTTTAACCGTGAGATCACGAAGGCAAAACCTATAAAGACCCAATGACTTTAATTATGTGTAAGCATCATAAGCATGGAAAACTGTAGCGAAGAAATCAGCCCTCTAATCCATTGCAAAAGGATGTATGGGCCACGAGAAAGATGGTCTCTTCTCTGCAATCATTCGTTTATTTGAGAAACATTCGGAAACCTTTTGATGGTAATGGACAGTGCTCATTGCATTGGTTCTCTGTCTATTCATTCATAGAGTATGAGTGGCACTTCAATTCAATTCAATTTTCTTTGTAGAATACAAATCTTAAAACAATACATACTTAATTAATACAAAAAATGTCATTCTACACGACCCAACAAAGGCAGAGCTTATCTAGCTTGGGCAGTTTACATAAGAATAATAATGTGGTTAAATACGATATTGAAAAAATTGATAAGAAACAACATGATGAAATAACAAATATAAGTTAGAAGTGAGCTAAACAAGTTGCTAATGTAATGAAAGATTTAATAGATGTCGATAATAGTTTGCTTTAATTTAGTACTAAAGGTTTTAGAGTTAGAAATAGATTTTAGTGACGAGGGAAGGTTA
>JAACYV020087782.1:0-27515 GCA_009936425.2 Chrysaora fuscescens
GAACGTGAGAGGGTGCATGTCGAGAGAAGAAACATCTAGAAATAGAAAGGGCCTAAAAATAATAATGGAAGTTCACTGCAACGTCACATGGCTGGAAGTTAAAAAATCACTCAAATAAAAAGTTTCTAAATTTAAGCTACACGATTATCTTGAAATGAAGCAAGATCATCACCAGTCTTGTCGCGTTTTGAACCGCATGGCCATCTATCAAGCATATATAAAAGCCTAATAACAAAAAGCACAATACAAAGAACGTGACGTAGTTTGCAACGGCATTTCATTATTTTCTTTTCATATTTACTGAGAATAAAATGATATTAAAATCTTTTTATGTGCTATTATATATTACTAGTGGATGTGTCATTTTACGGTCTCCTGAGCAAGAGGTGGATTGTTAATAGATTAGTTCCTGTGTCGGTTTGGGTCTTCTTGTACCTTGTAACTAAGTAATCTTATCATAATCACTATATTTATTTCTAACTTAAGTTCCTGTGTCGTTTCCATCCTTAAATCAATGAAACCTCGAGAAAAATAATTATCATAATTGTTTTATTTTTTTTCTAACGTGCTCAATGTCGCTTTGCAGCATCTTCGCGTAAGTACCTGTGTTTTTCCAACCTTGAATCACTGAAACCTCGAGAAAAAGAATTATTACTAATTATTTTTACTTTTCCGCTGCGCAGCGCCTCTATTTGTGCCCGGTCTTGCCTCGGACAGATGGATTTTGATAAGAGTTCCCTATTCCGCGTAGTTTCAGCTCACTTAGTTTCTGGGTCGTTTTCTGGCAGATAACGTGCGTGCGTGTTATGCGTGCGTGGAAGGAATCAAACTTGACAGCTGTTATGGCGACCGTATCGAAAATCGACCGCACAGTAAATCGTATCGAAATTTGAATGGCATCACAGGAATGCGTCATTTGTCTTCTAACAGTGGGAAAACAGCATTCGAGAGAATCGGAAAACACAGCAAATTTCTAAAAAGAGCTTTATCGGAGGATTACTCGCAAACTCGAAGGAAATTTGCGTAAATAAACGAACTAAAGCAAGCAGACATTCGAGGCTTTGGAAGTTGTAAAGATGTTTTCGAAAATACGCAACCTGCTCGAAGTAGAGATCTCAAGCAGTATGTGGAAGTGCCCCGAGAAGTGAAAATGAAAATTAGTTTTAGATCGAAGATGGCAAGGCCGGGAGAAGAAAGTTTACAAAACAAAGTATTCGACACTGCTCAGGCAATGGGGGCACACGTCCAGGGGTGAATCGAGGGGAAAATGAAAGAACGCCAACAGGTAGAGGGGCGTGCGCGAACAATGGAAATCTAGATACAAACATACATATACACATACATACATGGGTTTGCGCGTTTTAATATAAACTACTGGATGTCTCGTTTTTCTGTCTTTTGTGGAGGGGCGGATTGTAACCAAGTCATCTAAATAGATTAGTTCATCAGCCAGAAACTACGAAAAGATGACTTCTGACTAAAAAATTTACAAATAAATACAACTTAAATATAGATACTTGATGGAAGTAAATAAAGAGGCTGTAATTGGAGAACGTGTAGGTGAGCATTCTTACTACAGCCAAGCAAAGTGTGGACTTCTTTTCTGTTTCATCATCCGAAACCCGAACTTTTTACAGTTTTACAAATTTGGTCCATATACAGCAACTACAAAACTACTTATGTCTTGTAATTTTAATAAAAAGTAGCTATTAGAATATTTGTTGATTGATTTCAATAATAGTTGCAGATTGTTTAAGAGAATGGCTACTTCATACCTGCTTGTTCTGCCTTGTGCATATCTATTGGCCAGACTCACAGAAGGGAGCACGTGTCCAAATCAATATTACTGCCACACAGATGAAGTGAAGTACAGGTCGTTCACAAAAATGACTGACACATACTTAAATTCGACCAAGGTGCTTAGCAGTATGCCAATCAAAGAAGCAGCCCAGTGTATGGGCAAATGCGTCAAGATTTCAAATTGTCAATCAATAAATCACTACTTCGAGGACAAACAATCTCAGATGCTTTGCGATTTGATTCATGCAAGCAGATGGTCCAATGCAAGCCAAATTCATAAGAGGAATAAATCTACACATTATTATGTCAAGGTATGTCATTTTGGCTGTTTGGGTGATTGTTATTGTTCCTTGCTCAAAGCTGTGCTTCATTTTAGAACAGAATTCAGAAATTGTTTAGGATGATGGATTTATCCTTGCCATGTGTACTTATTTTCAACTGCTTGTGATGGCAGTGGTATCAGGTACAACAAAGATAGAGAATGATACACAGGGACTCGTGGTATCCCTATGGGTACGAAAGAGCAGAAAAGTATGCTAAAATGGCGCTACAAACAGTAGATTTACGAACATTGTTGCAAGTAGCAAGTATCAATCTGAGCCTTCTAAAATGTATGCCTTTTGGCAATGCTAGCATGTCTTTCCACAAGTGTGGTAGCAATGACATGTTTCAGCAACGATCATTTTAACAGTTATTTCTTTAGAAGAGTCAAATATTCTATTTCATGCTAAGCAAAATATTTCACTTTTGTAGAAATAAATCAAGGTTTATCAATACAGTAACTACCAAATGCTGACTGTAGGGAATCTGCTCAATAGTAGGATTCTGCTATAAATATATTTCCTTTCTTATTCAGAGCCCTTGCTCGTCGAATCCATGCAAGAACGGAGGAACATGCACACCATTGTACCAAAATGGCACTTACAAATGCGACTGCACTGCCAATAATTACACTGTCTGGAAAACTGGAAAACACTGCGAAGTACTTTCAGGTACAAAAACGTTAGGTTTGATAATATTCTCGATTTGCTTGTATCTATTTGTGTCACACTTGTGCAACAATAAAATCTGCAAATGCAAATTACAAGGTTTCAGCAATAGAGCAACATTTAAAATGTCTCTTTATGGGCTAATGTAACCTTTAACCTCACATTAGATATTGCTATATCTTCCCCAGCCAATATCTAATTGCTAAATCAAAATTCGTTATTGGGTTGCAACCTTAATTGCTAAAAATAATGAATAGAAAAACGTAATGAAAACGCAAACGTAACAAACCCCTTTACGCCTTTGTTATATCTCGTCAGTGGCATATACAAGTGCCCTCAATAGGGGTAGAGGTCGAGAGAATAGAAAAAAAAATTGGGGGGGGGGGGGGTGGTTGTTCGCAAAGCTATTCGGAAAGCCGGACAAATGCTTCACCCAAGAATATTACTTTTAGCAAATGTTATGCAAACATTACCCTCTCGTATGTCTATGCGCCGAGTGCCCCCTCTCCCTGGGTCCAAAACTGACAATGATCCTTCCTGTTTACACGAGACCTGCCTAACAGGTCGAATATTTGGACGCTCAGCCGACCTTCACGCGGTCACCTAAGGAAGTAGCCTTCTTGCGACCTAAGTCGGTCAAATTCGTGGGCGGCCTAATGTAAACGCTCTCGGCCGAACAAAAAGTTGCACAAGGCTTTAAATATGAGACCAATGAAATTATGGTCGCCAGAGAAACTTGCGCCTAATTCCAGTCAGTATATCAGTGGCCAAAATAATTTACGAAGGTTTGCCTCAATCATCGATAAATATGTTGCAACACTATTTGACTGGTTTGTCAATTCTTGTTAGCGCTGTTGCTATTTCTATTCCACGCTCGAATACGACAACAATATCACTTTTGGCAGAATATTCTCTGCGTTCATTTATGCGCATGCCCATAAAAGATGGCCGGTTTCGTGTAAACTCGGGGCCATACTGGCCAAAAATTTGCACGACACACTTAAACAACCTAATTCTGCCAACCAAGTACTCGAACGGCCCCTTGTCAGCGCAGCCTAACTCACAGCATTTTCTCTTGTTCAACTACTTTATTGTTTCTAAGTTATCAGTTTTAAATTTCTAATAAACATTGTATCACATAAAATCGCTACTTTGCTTTGTTAAAACGCTGAGTGTCATGTTTTATACCTAACAACGGTGGAATCCCTTTTGACAGATTGTACAAATTTATTTTAAGTTGCTGAAGAAACTGCTGATGTTTATTATGCATTCAATGAGAATTCAACATTAAATGATATCAGAGGCAGCCAATCCTTAACAGTTCATGGAAATGCCACAGTAATCTGGGTGCCAGATCGTGCATCTCCGGTTGTATATCTTCCAGGAGCAACCGGATCCTATTTGAAAAGCACACCTTATGGACCAGGATACCCTTCGTGAGTATCCTTAATTAACTATTTACATCAAAACCCAGTTTCGTTTACGTAATTTTGTTTGTCTGATGTTGTGAATGGTTTCCAGATTTTAACGTTGACTTCAGTATTTTCCGTTTTAATGACGGGCTCTGTGAAAGAATTCTTCGATGTCTCTTCAAGAGCCTTGTGAATACGCTACTTGCTTTTAGCTACAGAGACTAATGTTTGACAGATATCTTTTTCTTTACAGATTATCTCGATTTGTTGATGGTTTTTATTGGTTTTTAAGTGCGAAAACTGCACACAATGCAAATGGCGTTCATTATTTTTGCTTCTATCTTTTAGTTTACCACTTATATTCATAACATATGTATATATCTACCGAAAAAGAAATCTTCATTGTCACTTAGCGCCCTGCCTGTAAAACGATTCTGGCAGTATCCCTGTAAATGATTGAGCTTCGCATTGTGAGCACTCCCGACTGCGAGGCTCAATCATCGACAGAGATCAATTATATCATCTTTTTTCTTTGTATCTTCTGAGTTTAGTATGGGAAAGATTGGTTCTGCCACTGTTGGTTTGTCAGTATCTTTTTGGTTCAAGATTCTTAAGCGTTCACAGGACAAGTTTGGAGGCAACAGCTGTAGAACAAAATATCTAGTTCCCATACAATCAACTGATCCTTCAAGTAGTACTGGTTTCAGAGTTGAAATATTTGGCTGCAATACCAAAGCATTTCAAATATTAGTACAAACAGATGAATATCGCCACAAGTTAAATTGGGGCTCAGCACAAAATTCGAATCTACATCGTTCGTGGTCGCATTTCATGTTTACATCAAAACGTGGTAAAAGATCAATTGATATAATTCTTTACTTCAATGGCCAAGAGATGATGAGACAGAAAGTAAGTTAAAGAAATTGTTATCCCAGTTTGTCAATTAGCTAATTTTGGTTCACATAAATTTTCATTAATATATTCTTCCCCCACTGCCTGAGGAGTGTAAAATGTATTTTATTGTGTAAACTTTCTTCGCACGGCCTCACCATCTTCGATCTAAAACAAATTTCCTTCTTGGCTGGTCGAGGCACTTCAGCTATACTGCTTGAGATCTCTGCTTCAAACAAATTGCGTATTTTCGAAAAATTCTTTCTCACTTCCAAAGCCTCGAACGTCTGCTTGTTTTACATCGTTTTATTTACGTTAATTTTGTTCGACTTCTTGAGTAATTCTTCGATGAAGTTCTCTTTTTGGTTTGGTTGTATTTTTCAACTGTCAACGGGCCTTTGTACACAGCGGCTCTCAAATGCCGTTATCCCACTGTGCGAAAACAAGGGACGATTTTCTGTGCCCGTTATTTGCCAGAGAAGGACCCAGGAACCAAGAGAGCTGGAACTATGTGGAACTGAGGACCTATATAAAAATCCACCCCTCCGAGGCAAGACTGGGTAAGAACGGAGGCGCAGCGCAGCGGAAAAATAACAATACTAATAATATTTTTCTAGAGGTTTCAGTGATTTAAGTAAATGGAAACGACACAAACCCTTGAGAGAAGATTCTGAGCAGCGGTATCGAGGGTTTTAGAAATAAATATAATTATTATAATATTAGAGATTACCGAGGTTTCAGTAATTAAGGATGGAAACGACACAGAAACTTATGCGAAGATGCCATGCAGTGGCATCGAGCGTTATAGAATACATATAATAAATCGTTTTCTCGAGGTTTCAGTTTTAAGGGTGGAAACGACACAGGAAAGTAAACGAAGATGCAGCGAAGCGCAGCGGCATCGTGCGGTGTATAAATAAATAAAATAATTTATTTTCTCGAGGTTTCAGTTTTAAGGGTAGAAACGACAAAGGAAAGTAAACGAAGATGCCGCGAAGCGCAGCGGCATCGTGCGGTGTATAAATAAATAAGATAATTTGTTTTCTCGAGGTTTCAGTTTTAAGGGTGCGTGCACACAGAAACGTACACGAAGATACCGCGAGGCGGCATCAAGCGCGTTAGAAATAGATATAATAATTATAAATTGGTTACAATCCACCCCTTGCACAGAAGACCGAAGAACGACACATTCATTAGTTAGTAGTAATACAAAGCTGATTTGAAAATCGAAAGATGGAGGGTGCTGCAGGCTAGTTAAGAATTATTTTCGTAGCAAGTGCTGTTTACAAAATGATGCATTGCCCCTCAGCTTCAATGCCTTTCCAGGCCAAATTTAACAGCTAAGTTGTTTATTCGCGTTCTGGCTTAAATCCTTCTTCAGAGCGACGCATTTTTGCATTATATGATGGATCGTATGCTTTGTTGTGCCTAGCACGTGTTTCATTTCAGCATCATTAAAATTTCTCGTCATCCGGGGACCGTGGAGCAATTTCAAAGTGGTGGAGGCTAAGCGGCGAACATAGCGAGAGAAAGTAGTGGGCCGGGGGCTTGTCCCGGGAAAATATTTTGAGACCACGCCCTTTAGAACGTCGAAAACAAAAACTTGCCTCTTTACGTCGATATTTATGTACAGCTCGGTTCAGAAAAGATTTCAATTACTATGAAAAAAGGCATATAACATTACATTCAACATAATTAACGATAGAGCCTTTCTTCTCATGAAAGATTTATTTCTAGTAGTGATCTGTCACAGCAAACTTTCCAAAGTTACGATACTCATTTTAGTTATTTTTGTACAAGTTATTTTTCTTCGTTGTCATTTATTTATTGAAATGAAAAAAATGGAAATTCCACATTTCTTAAAGTTTTTAGACCTAATTTTAAAAAAAGTGGGTGGGCTCTAGCCCCCCAAGCCCAATGGCTGCGGGGCCCCTGTCGTCATCTCCCTATCTAATTTGAATCTTCTGCTTAAATTCAGAATGCTATTTTTTAGGATGTTTTAGGTAATGAGTTCAGTTTCTGCACATATCAATATTTTTATTTGCTAGACAAAAGAAAAAACGCTTACTGCAGCGTTTTCAAAAAATCCCCTAACATTTGGTAATTCTACAATTGAAGCTTACCTGGATGATGTTGCTGCGTGGTATATGCAATTGTCTGCATCTGATGTTCAAACAGTCTACAATGAAGGTACGAAAATACAAGGCGGCATAAAAATTTGATTTGCTGTTTAGAATATCTTATAAAAATGACCTTGCAGTAAATAGTTTCATGAACGTTTTCAAACACAATATCCAACTTGATGATGATCTTAGGTCAAAAGATATCCTTCTAATACGTTTATTAGTTAGAGTAATAGGATATTGATGGAAAACTGTCTGGTTTGCGTATGGAAATGGTGCTAATATGCCAACATATGTCTTTCCAGCACTCAGTGTCACTAATTTCAATTTTAACTGATCGCTATGGGTCCACTGAATTTATACTAGTATTGAGACATAAAGTTTTGAAACCCATATTCGGATATTGTTCAAAAATTTGCTGTCTAATTCTTTTGTTCGTTTATTTTTCATTTGCTATCCTAGGGGCTTTTATGCGATTAATGCCATACAGGACAGTTGCAACCTTAGTCAAGAGCTGCTCCTTATTCTTAGAGTTTGATCGTTTGACTCGCTTGTCTTTGTTGGCTTTATAGGGCATGGCTGCAAATGTGTGATCGCATTTCTTTAAAGTGACTCATTCTAGATTTCAAGAGCACAGCAGAAAGCAGTTGAATACCATCTTAAACTATTATTAATGACACGCTAGAAATTCGACTTAGAGCCGAATATCTATTATATGCCATTGTCTTTGCCAACACGCTTGCCTTTTTAAGGACAGATAAGTCTTTCCATCACTAAGCTCCGCTTGGCGTACCTTTTAATGCTCCAGTTAACCAGAGCTTAAGCAAGTGCTAGACGGTACAATATTTCCTGCAATTTTTCTTGCAATCCAATTGAATAGCAAGTTTCAGAGCCATAGCAGAGTGTAGAACTGTCCACATAAGAGCTTATTTGCGTGTAGAGCTGTGAAGAGTGTAGAACTGTCTGCATAAGAGATTATCACTTTGTTGGTCATGTAACCATTGCAAATAATTAGAACACACTTTCACTTTTTGAAATGGTTGCCCAGATTTTTGTGTATTTAATAAGAATTATCTAACATTCGTTTTTGCAACCTGCAATGCAATTTAAATGTATCGCAGTGAACCTAATTAGTGAAACCTAATCATTCGAGAAAATTAAAAAAATTCTATAAGAAGGTCAATAATTGAAAGAGTGTATTATTGCAAATGGTGCATCGCAGCGTGCAGCATCTCTGCTGAAAAAGCTTAAGCTATTTTTGTTTCACGTGAAACAAGATTGTTTCATGATCATTAGCAAGGAATGATTGCATCACGTATCGTTATTGCTTACTTGGCGCTGGTTGCACAATGTAGGATTTACGACATATGAAACTATTTTATGAATATTGATATTTGTTAACTAAGTTTTACTCGTAAATGAGTCGTTTCTGTTAAAATAAATAAACATAAATGACTCATTGCCAAGAATGCAATGTTAACATCAAATGGTATATTAAACTTTACTTGATATTGACTTACTTAATGTGCAGATATTTGCATCATTAATTAGTTAAACTAAAATGTGATGTTTGGAATCCTGCATTCAGCCAATGTGCTATTCCACAGATTTTTAATGCTGCCACTAACTGTTTAAAATTTGACATCATGATTTACAGCTAGCAATTAAAAAGGCTACGACTTACTTTTCAAAGATCATTGAACACATATTAGATATAGCAGTTCACAGTTTGACGATCACAGTTAGCAAATACATATAGAATCGTCACACCTTTAGATACAGCTGGGTTCAAAAAATTGAATTTAAGAATATCAAATTAGTAGAATGGAAATAGTAAAATTAACTATTAGTTTTTTCGTCTTCAAGAACGAATTATTATCTAAATATAAATATAAATAAACATATAAACAACAATTTTGTGAGATATTGCTAGGATATGTAATTCGCTATTGCTTGTTTTTATTTCGAAGTGCGTGATGTTATGTTGCATTTTTTTAGCAATGTATCTCTTTAATTTTTTTTATAGGTTTGAAGAGGAACTTACGAAAGTCTACTGTATGATAAACGTTGATCTGGCAGCACTAGAACACAAAGATAAAGCAATTACTTACATTATTGCATTATTGTTACATTATTGGTCACGATGTTAAGATTGAGAGGTATGGCATGGCACACTACTCACAGTTTCACCTTTTAGATTTTTAATGAGAGTTTTTTCTAATTATGATTACAAAAACGCAGTAAAAATGGCGCATTGTACCATTTGTCAGCATACTACAACCTACAGTAGCTTTCTTAGAACCAGATCATAAGAACCGGGATGTATCGGTTAGTCCGTGAGAATAACTTACAATTTCAGCGAAGATAAATTCTGTTTCAAAGGATTTCATCCCCTAGAGAGATTAAACCAGCGCTTCTCATATAAACAGCACCTTATCCTCTTACTACCTGATTCTTGTCTATTTTCTTGTCTGATGCCTGTGGTCAGTAATCTATCCAGACGATTGGTAATCCTCCAAGTTATTTTCAGCTATAAAGTATAGATATGGCAGTAAGTGTGGCAGTAGATGTGGCAGTATACGTGGCAATGATACCTGCACATTGCTATACGTTGCCGAGCATTATATCTGAAGCCGCATTGTTCTTCTTCCTCTGCCAACATAAGTCTTAATTATTTGAAGATTTGTTTCTAGTTGTGAAAACAGCCGCGAGAAATTCTTTGAAGAGAGAATATATTTTTTACCTCTAAAGCCAATTATTTTATTGAATTGAAAGTTGTTTTAAAGGAATAATCCCGCACCTTAAATTTTTATATAAGGCCTACAAGGACGATGCCGGTACAGTAGAAATTGTATACGCATACATGACAAAACGAAACTTTGAACTCCTCTACCTAAAATCACATTTTTTATTTCAAAGCAACAATGGGTAAGGTAATAAACTGTTTGTCTGTTTTCGAAAACAACGGATTTATAAAAGTATGGACTTGACTCAGGTAGCGTCAGACGTCATTTGACCGATTTCTGCTCTTTTGGCGTGCTGTGGGGATCTGATATGATAAAGTCTGTTATTTATATGTGGCGGGCTAATATCCAAAGAGATAGGAATTCTTTGAAACAGGATTAAGCCATAAGTGCGAAAGGTCATGGCTATGAATTTGATTATAATATAAATATCTGATTTCTCTATTGCTTAATTGCCGCGACGGAAAAATGTAGCATTCAAAATATGCTGTAAATGTAAATATAAAGCCATGGTTGTTTTAGTTGCATTTCATACACTGCACTTTATTATTTAACATGTGAGCACTGTAGGAGTATATTTCGACGATAAATAAATTGTTAATCTAATCCTCTTTATCTTCAAAAAAAAATTATTTACGACTACGAACCAAAGTGTCTTTTTTTTATTCGTTCTACGTGTAAAGAAACCTCACTAAATCTACATGTGCGTTATTATTTATAATAATCCATCAAAAAGCCCTGGAAAAACCTTTTTCAGTCTTTAAAGAAAGCATCTTTTTTTATCTTTGCAAAAGAACGAATTCAGCTGAAAGTTCCACATACCTTTAAAAGTGCGATATAGGCCTATTGATCAATTGTGAAGATCCAGTACGCTCAAACAAGTGCATCACAAGATGGGAAACAAATGGTTGACAAACAGTGAATCCACTTTTCAAAGAATGCATTTCCTCTTTTTTCCTTCTTTTTGCTCAAATTTCCTTCCTAAAAATCTACTTATTTGCTTCCAAATATAATTGCATAAAGAGAGCAGAAAGCAACGAAATGCATGCCAAAATGCAAACATACCGTAGATTTACAGTAAAGTAGCGCCCGCAAGTCAAACGCACCGCTGTAGTAAAGCCTTAAGTACTGACGTTAAGGTGGGCCTTCATCATCATCATAATAAAAACAAACCTAACAGAACATTATCATCGTTATAAAGTATAAAAGCTTCATAATTGAGCTTCATTTTCATGTTCCGACAATCTTAAGACGGCTGAATATACAATATACTGGAGCATTAGATGCGGGGAGGAAAAGTGGCAACAGCTTATTATTGCTGGATATGAAATCAGCAGCTGTGGGGCATGCAAGCTTCATTGCAAATCTTGTCTGCATGTTTCCATAGAATCAGAAAATATTCAAATAGTTCAATTCACAGACTATCAACACCTCTTACGGCTTCATAATTTTGATGGGAGAAAGAGAAATCCTAATGAGTATTGAAATTTTGAATACAAATTCAAGCCAGCTGTGATCTGAAGATTTTTCAATAAGACGATTGATTTTTATATAGAGGGTATATCAAGCGAGGGGCAAAAGAAATGTCCTTCTAAATCCTTATAAAAGGAAATCTTGGCAATTTTAAAGACAAAAGAAGGAAATGAATTTCGGAGGAGATCAAAAGATATTTTGATGATCAAGAAAGAAATTTAAAGAATGTGTGGATCGACGGCAGTCAGAGGCAACCCAAAGGCTCCACCTTCTTTCGCTGATACCCTTACAGGCGTGGGTGGGCGCGACTCCTATCCCTGGTCCAAGCAAGCAAGCAATTAATTAGTAATTAGCAAACATGCAGGTTTGGGTAGGGGTTTCTGGCAGCTATACAGGTGATATGGACCACCAGCTCGTGCCCAAAAACGGATAAACTGGGACGAATACCCTGGGTACTCATTTATCGATATCGAAAGGATGCACAGCCGAGTAGACTGTCGACTTGTAATTTTGGTGGCAGCAGGAATCGAAACTCTGGAGGAATAACTCCACATTGCAACAATAAATACACACGAATTGAATATAAACAATCTGTTCTATTTACGTTGGGTTGCAAGAACCCATCCCCGAAAATCCAATACAATATGTGGTATGATATGTGCAAGAGAAGAGCTTGAATTGTTATTCCATTCTAATTGTTGCTGTTGTTCATAGGTACAAACACCTTGTTGATATGGGCTGAGCATATATGGACCACTGAATGACAAAGGGTTAATCTAAACAGTGCCACTATAGCCCTTCTTCTTGAAGTGACCATACCACTTGATTCCTTTGTCCGGCATAATGGCTACAGGGATCTCATTCCTTCACTCTTTACAACCATACTGATGCTCAAAGCTCAAATTTCCAACACTTTTATTTAGGGTTACAAAGAGGTCACTAATCTGTCACCCGTCTATTGAAAACAGATTTTTATGGCAAAAAAGCATAGAATCCATGTTTTGTATCATCTACTGTGTAATTTCTTGTTTTTTTTGTCATAATGTAGCTTGAAGATCTTATAATTTCTTTAGAACTTTACTCAGTGTATTAATAAAAATATATGCTTATCTTTTATTGGGTCATTTCTAAGCAATGTACGAAGAATTATGGTACGAAATATTTGCAGAAACAACAGCAGGTTTGCAATTAATTGTTAAAGGATTTCTAAAAAATTATTTTCTTAGACGTAGCTAACAAATAGCCCTATTTGAGAAAAACATTAGTTGAAATATACTCAAGCAAAAACAATCCAGCAAGCGAAAAGTGAGAATGGATTGAACTTTTACAACAAAGCTGACAATCTAATTTCTCGGCTTGAAATACAGTATGTTTATTGCCAATCAAGTTCCATAATTTAAAGTGGACCTACCTCTTTTTTGGAACCCTCATTTATTGGAAGAGTATTGTTATTAAGTAATGACGTTTAACAAAACTTGAATCTAATTTGTCGTTTTTGAGTTTGGATACGTGTAGGAAATTATTGATGACGTCGTAGAAGGGACCCGTCTAAAGACACAGACCATGGTATGAGTAATGATTTTACCATATCTTCAAAATGTTTGATGTGTTGGATTAGCTTCAAATTTGGCAAATAGGTGCCTTTTGTCCATTTGCTTTGCATCTTGAACATCTAAATCTTTAACCTGGTGACATGCCATGCCTCAGGCCACTATTTTGTATTGTCCTCTGGTATGTTAAACAGGTGACGCGATAAATTTATTCCTTCACAAGGCCATAACTCAAAAGTGACACAAGATATTATTGAAGTGTAGACTTTCTCCTTACTTTCTAGCAAAGATATTTAGTACAATTCCTAAGTGGAAATAAATATGTCTAAATTCTACTAATGAATATTAAAAAGCCATCTCACCGAAAATTGACTATATAAAAAGAAAGATTACAAATATTCCTCTTGATTCATTTCGTGTGCTTTTCATGAATTCCCAATCAACTAACTCCAACTATTTAAAAAACCCAAGGTAGAAAATCAAACGGATAGTTATTATTGTTACAAAGACAGTGAGTTTATCAAATTACGTAATAGATTGTATGGTAATAAGGAAAACGGTTAACACCTTTTGTATGGCTATGAGTTAACAGAATGTAATAAAAGAAGAGATATGAAAGTGTGCTACTACATATCTTTCCATCAGTGCAAACTCTCAAGTGATCGGTCCACTTTAGGTATACTGGTCAAAGGGAAATCTTGCGAAACGGTTTTAAATCAAAAGGGGAGGTGCTACCAGCTAGAAGTGAAACTAACATTATGGAGTGTCCGTAAATGGTATCGAACGCGGGACTATCAACTATAGCACCAGTCGCATTAATTGTTTTTTATTAATCCGAGATTGGATTATATTGCCTAATTAAGCAAATTTGCAATGGAAGAAATTTTTGGTGAAGCCTAACGATATTATCGTTCCACTTTTGGAAAGAAAAGGATCAATATATTTTTATATCCATACAACAAAATATATGTGTTCCACTAGCACACCTCATTCAGGTACTCAATCTCCGAACATGAAAATCGTAATTTGATTGAATGTCTTAGACACTGCAAAGACACCTTGACATAAGTACCTTATAAGCATATTTGATAAGCAACTAAGATCTAGCATTACTAGTCTTTCAAAGTTTGTAATGAACCTCCAGAAATCTAACGTATTTTCATTTTTAGCAGCTCTGTCAGGGAATCTATATTTATTTTTTATGCTGCTGTCTTTGTAAGTTAAATTCTTATCATTCAGCATTTTCCTCAGTAATTTAGATAGTATCGGTTGATATTTGGTAAATGTACTAGTAAATGACTTCTGTACTAGTAAACGTTTGAGTATGTATTTAGTTTGTGTAATCGTATCATAAAGGGCTCCGGTAAATAGTCAAATTTAGCTTCGTAGGCTGGGTTTTTATAGTAGAAGTTAAAGGAGAATGACAAGGTTATATCGAATGATAAAGTAAAAATCAAAACGAAGTTTATTTTCTTTATCTGCTGTCTCAAAGAATCAGATTGGAAGACTAAATGTTCAATGATTTAAAAAGTTCATCTTCTGGAATGTGAGCGTGATTCAGTTTTTGGAGTTAAGATGATATGCAAAATTAAGTTAAAATGATAACATCTCAAAAACGTTGCCGAGTTAATATACCAATTGATTGAACATATATCAGACCATATACCAGACACTCAATGAACATATATCGAACACTAAATGAGTTTCTCAAGGATTTTCATTTGATATTCAGTTAAAAAGAAACTGGTGGTAATTAATAGTCTTGCATTTTAGTTACCTGGTGCTCACATTTAGCTGAATTGTACGCGTAGACAGAGCTGAGATTGCGTTAAATGACGTCATCGTGCTATTTGTGTTGAGCTCGTGCTTGAGTACTAATAAACATTTTTTAGGCAATAAATATATGATTTGTTACTTAAAGAAGGAAACAATAACAGCTGCTATTTTTATTAAAAGAATGTGCCTTGGAGATAGTTGTAAGTTGCAAAGATTAGCTCATATCTATCGTCTGTGCTTGCCCAATTTTTCTCTGTTGGCCATATGCGTTAGATTTATCGGTCTTTAGCTTGTCAATTTCGTGAACACACGAAAGCATTTGATTGAAAACATGCATGAATGCATCAGGAATATCCTGCCAATGTTTGTGGTCTCGGCAGCGCAGGTAGTGAATTTTCAACAAAGCGTGCCAATCAATCAAGCATATAGCATAGAAAATTACGACAACAATTTCAAGGTTTCGAAGATTTCTTTACCCAACAGCTCGATTTCGTTCTAAACCTGCAAGAGAACCCGTAGATATATTAAATTCATTGAATATATGTTGACACATTGAGCAGCTGTGAATAATGATCTGAATTAGAGCTAAGGATATAAGGAAATTCAAGTCTATAGTATTTGTTTACGTTACAACCGGTACGCATAGGGTAAATCTCACCATAGTCTCAATAGATAAGTTTTTCTTCTAACTATTGCATTGAATTATTTGATAATCGCGCTTCAAGTTACAGTCACTCACACAAGAGGCTGGGCAAAACTTCGCAGCCTCATTTCCCTTACTGTATATTATTATTTAAAGTACTAAAACTTTTGTTGCATTTGGCCTTGGAAAATTGTTTTATTGCTACCAGCTGTCTCAGGTTTGCAAGTTCCAACAGCCTGCTCTGCATTCGCGATATCGTAGGACATTTGATGATACCTGTCTAGCAATAGTCTGCCGGAGACGAAATGTAAGAATGTATCACTAATTTATCGTTAGTATACAAACCTGTTTCGTAAACTGCCTGGACATCAGCTGCAGATAAAAGGAAATACCATGCAGCAAAGTCGTCAAGGTAAGCTTCAAAATCGTTTGCATCCTTTCCAAATATGACGGCAGCTGATTTAACAGATTTTGTGCCGATCCTAAGGACCGTCTAGGGAGATATAAAATCGATTTAACTGAAAACTGCTTCACTTACAATACATATTGAAACGAATTAAAAAAATAACTGACCTTTAAACAAGGTCACATTTCCTTCACTAACTTGGGACAGTAGAATTATTCAATCGAAGTGCTTTTGCTATCAAGAAGTACGACCAAATCACGGTATCCCGCAGAACAAACTTTCGGAAAATAATTACAAGAGTTGGACGTGGATTTTGGCTTCGGTGCTCTCTCGGGTGCATTTAAGCTCAAGAGACCGCACCGATGATTGTGTTCATTGAAACTTCTGCCCTGACGCCCTATCACGAATACGAAAGAGACATTCATAATAGCAAGCTCGTAAATGTTTCGTTCTGCTTACCATTTCCCTTGCAACTTCCCTACCATTAAAATAAAGTATAGCACCATATTCATATTTTACTGTAAACATGAGGTGTGACCATGTTTGATACAGTGTTGTGTTCAGTGCTGTGCCCCATTTTACAATGTAATATTCGCTCCAATCTCTGATCCACAAATGGATGGCATTTTCCGAGCAACTATGCATCGTTAATCTGAAGCCTTGATTCGTCCGTGAAGTAGTTGATTCTGCTAGAACCATGTATGTTTTTAGGCAATCAGAAGCCGGGAACTTGTCATGAGATCTCTTTAGAATCCTGAACCACAATGACACTGACAAGCCACCAGAACCACATCGAGAGAATTTTCTACATTTCAAAAAATCAAGGAGGAGAAGTTCATGAACGGTTTCAAGTTCGAGTGCAAAAATGTCTATTTCAAATTACATTAAAAGATTTGCGTGATTTTGAGTGATTGTAAGTCTGAATTTAAACTATGTGATTGCACTAGAGGATGTGTCGTGGTTGGCTCGTGCCTTACTATTGAGGCACTGCATGATCCTTTGGCCTATTTGGTCTGCAGTAGTTTTTTAGTATAGGTTTCTGCGAGTAAGCTTCCTTTTTCAGTAAAAAAAGTGTTTTTGTATCCGCAAGTTTCATCTATTAATCGATGCATCAAATGTCCATGAACTGACCACATGTCTACTTTACACTGAAGCAATTTCAAATTCATCATCTGAACAATAATCAAATTGTATAGATATCGATAGGTGATTCTTGGTACCACTTAAGCGAATTCTTATATTTAGGCCATTTAGTTTTTTAGCTTTTTTCTTAGCCCATTCATTTGTCATTTTCTCATTGTTCATACCCATACCCTTAGTTCAGACATCCCGTTGCTTACTACGCGGCAGCACATTGCGTGTAGGTAATTCCCTTACTTCTGTTTTAGCTGCTTTGCAATTAGACAAGTTAGGTTAGTCATCTCATTCCCAGCCTAGCCTTTTCAATTTTCAATTAACATCAATTTACATTTACGTTGCTTTTCTTATTTTCAGAATCATTACCTTGTATATAAAACCTCCACTGAGCCTTTAGTAAGTTACTTTTATAATCAGTGGAATCAAGTATACAGAAAAACCCAACAAAAAGTTTTCTCTCTGGACTTCCGTCCCAACAGCCTCGATGAGATCGTTTCCGAACATTTCTTATTTTTAGAAAATTGCTTAACCTTCAATTTACTAAATCATTACATGCTGGGGTATAACAGCGTTTTAGGGTCGCCTTGTAGTGTTTCTACTAAAACTCAAAAAGTATTGAAATGATCTAGGGAGATAATTGTTACGTTGAATTTCTTTTTTTCATAACCTTTGGGGCAACTCTGTAAGCTATATAAACAATGTTGAACAAAGTCAAACATTTTTAATTAGCCTGAGTCATGATGCTTTAATTGCAATTAAAATTCATGGTTGAATCCATATCAATTGCTCTATGATTTGCTTGATGTTGCACAAAAGAAGCAACATTTTAAGGGGCGAAGCACTAAAATAATGTTTTATGATCACAAATCTTAGAAAAATCGCTCCTTCAGTGTTTTATATTGGTTCATCTACCCACAGTGCCTGTAAGTAGAGTAACTATGTAAGTAAAGCATGCAAATATATCCAAACTCACGCAAGACAACCAGTGCCGTAACTGGAGCTAAGCGCATAGGAACCGACTACTCCTGGAAGATACACAACTGGAGAGGATCGATCTGGAACCCTAACCACTTTGGCATTTCCATGCAATGTCAGAGACTTTCCACTGGTGCTTCTGAGATCTTTGAGGGTTGAGTTCTCGTTAAATGCATAATAAATAATGGCCGTTCCTTCAGTCACTAAATTGAATTGAAAAACAAACATTTAAAGAGTTTAAACCTATAAAACAATTATAAGAATAAATTTAATATGATGTCACAGAAATATATAGAGGTTTTGTTAATAATTTCAATATTTTGTTAAAGCAGGTTTTATCTTAAATGTACAAAAACAAATCGTGAGTTTCTAAAGATTGAATATTATACTACAGACATTCCGATATAACTCTGGTACATTCCAATTACAATAATATGCCTATGCAACCAAGATATTAAAATTGAATGTCATGCGGTATGAAAATGAAGCTAAGACATGGCATAATATGACGTTTCAGTCCACATTATTGCATTGCGATATTACATATATATTACAAATATTTACATCTTATTCTATAAAATCACCGGTATACTTGTTATATTTCTATCCTTACCTGTTAGAATTTCGCAGTGCTTTCCTGTTTTCCAGACAGTGTAATTATTGGCGGAACAGTCACATTTGAAAGTGCCGCTTTGGTACAACGGTGTGCATGTACCACCATTCTTGCAAGGGATAGATGAACAAGGGCTCTAAAAAGCAAGACAAATAATTTTCAATCTATTGATTAAAGAAAGATATCAAATCTAAATTTTTGATCGAAAGCCTATCCAATTTGGCTGATAGAAAAATAACATTTCGCAACAGCGTTTTCTGGCCAAAATGGGAGTATGGCTGACACTTACTAGTTTAATTCAATTCTAGCTCATGCACTAAAATCCGCAATGGAAAATATTTAAAACATGTTTACGAATTAAATATCTTACCTGGATAAAGTAATGTGTGGAGTTTTGCTTCTTCTGAATTTGGCTGGCATTGGACCATTTGTTTGCATCTATCAGTTCGCAAAGCATCTGAGATTGTTTGCTCTCGAAATAGTGATTTATTGATTGACACTTTGAAATCTTGATGCACTTGCCCATACACTGGGCTGCTTCTGTGATTGGCATACTACTTATCACCTTGGTTGAATTAAAGTATGTGTCATTCATTCTGGTGAATGATCTGTACTTCACTTCATCTGTGTGGCAGTAATAGCGATTTGGACACAGGTAACCCTCTATGACATTAGCAAATTGAAACATCAAGCACGCAAATAGCAGGCTGGGGTTAGCCATTCTGTGCAAAAACTGCAACAATAAAAGGTCTTAATTAGTGAATTTTCCATCTAGCTTCCTTCTGTTCATCCTCGTGTTAAGGACTCAGTAATTATCATTATGATCTCCGCTATACCATTATCGCTTATGTTGTTGTTTACTGTTGCTCTGTTGTATTATTCCTATTGCTGTAGTCCCGGTCTTGTGACCCTCATGCTTGCACTTCGTTATATATACTTTTAGTTACTGTTTATTTCACGTGCTACGAGCTAGTGTTTATTCCACGAGTAAATGTGTTGATTACATGTTTGGTTGTGAAAAACTACTCATAGTAATGTCTTTTAGCTTTAGTTGTTGTTTATCTACTGCAGCGCTAGTACGTTATATAGAAAAAATGCTTAACTGCATGAAAGATAGTTAATTACAGCTATCTATTGATGTTTTACGTGTTTTGTTGTTGAAAACTACCGATGGTGATGTCTTTTAGCTTTAGTTCATGAGTTTTAACTACAGCGCTTGTACGTTATGCAGATAAACTGCTTTAATTCATAAAAAAAAACAGTTTTTTTTACAGCTATCTATCAATATTGTTAAATACTAGTGATGGTGAAGCCTTTCGGCCTTAGTTGATGTGTTTTAACTGCAGGGCTAGTAAGTTTTGTAAATAAACTGCTTTAATGCATGAAATACATTTCATTACAGCTATCTGTCTTTATTCAAAATAGTTTATTGCGAAAAAAAAATATTTTTCCTTCTAACTATACATGTTTAGCACTTTAAGGTGCAAGAAAGATGTAAAGAGCAAAGAAATATGTATGTAGATTTTCATAAATATTTTACTTTAGTTTGGGTGTGTGCATATATAGTTTCATGTTCAAATTTGGCAGCTGGTAGCTGTTATTGCTGGTAGCTGGATTGGGTTGAATTCAAATGTGTTCTATATATATAACAAATATAACAAGACTAATTATTATTGAAGCCAAACTAAATCTATCAGTTGACTTTGGATATTCATATTCAAAAACAATCATGCTTGAAGCATTTGCAACTGATTATTCTCATAACAAACAAGCTTGATGGAATGAACAAGCTCATTCGTGCGCGCAGATACTTTGCAATCTAAACACTTTGAGGTACTGGGAAAACGGTTTAGAGAAACACAACTAGTAACTGAACATAACGTAAATGCAACAAGATGTAAAAACAATACAGATACTAAAAGTAGAGATATGTCTAAATGCCTAATAGAGATATACCTAGTGGAATAAAAAGCAACCCATAGCTCGTAGAAAAAACAGCAATTTGTAGCTCGTGAATTACATAGTAACTCGTAACTCGTGAAATAACGAGTAATTCACAGATCGTGAAGTAAACATGAGCAAGTCGTATCTCGTTAATTACATAGTAACTCGTTACTCGTGAAATAACGAGTAATTCACAGCTCGTGAAGTAAACATTAGTAAGTCGTAGCTAGTGAATTACATTGTAACAAATAACTAGTGAAATAACAAGTAACACGCAGCTTGTGGAATAAACAGTAACTTGTAGCTTGTTTGAAAACAGCAACTCTTAGCTCGTGAAGTAAAAAGTAACTCGCAGCTTGTGGAATAAACAGTAACTTGTAGCTCGTTTGAAAACAGCAACTCTTAGCTCGTGAAGTAAAAAGTAACTCGTAACTGGTGATTTAGTAAGCCACTCTTCTTGGGGATTTTCTGTTGTTGTTTTGATAACCAGAAGCACTGTTTTGTAACTATTCGAAGCTAATGACAGAGTGCTGTTTTGTTAACAAGCACTTTTATTAATTTATCAACCATTCATTCCAAAATACATTTTATTTTTTATTTTTTATTTATTGAAACTGGTACATAGGCCGAGATGGCCCTTAACCAAATTTTTTAAATCATGAAGCTGTTAGAATTGTATTCAGCAACATGAGTTTCATTTCTTTTTTATTTGAAAGCATTTTAATAAGTCATTAAAAATAATATAATTTGGATATCATTTTCAAGAACAGCAAGTTCGTTTCGTCAACCTACCAAGAATTGCTTGACAATTTTTTTTGAGCATGAAATTAAAAAAATGATGTTTTGATAAACCATGATCAATATAAAGATTTCTTTTCTTCTAAAAGTAAAAGAAATTTTCGTTCGCCCCAGATAAGGTATATCATGCTTGAAACATTTGAAACGAAACAAGAGCACTTTGATAATATGCATAATTAATTAAACGATTTTTAGTTAAAACAAGGAAAAATAAGACAATAGACAGTAATAGAAATTTGAAAAGGTTGACAGCAGTCGTGCTATTAAATTGTTTAACTTATATCATCGAAACTGTTTAATAATGGATATTTAAGAGTTAATATCTGTTTTTGTTAAGCATGTGATTACACAATTTTAAAACGAATATCGCCATTGGCTGCGCTGGTAATGGAAACGTTGGTGTTGAAATTAAATACCCGTATTGAGAAGAGTTTATTAGTTTTGTCTTCCCTGTATTATTCATTTTGCCTTAATTATAAACATTCTCGGCATTGGCAAGCCTGCCATCCAGCCAGCCAGACAACAGAGATCTCACAAAGACTCTGAACCTGAATGAAATTCATGATTCGAAATTTAACTCTCTTGCTTAAATATCTGTGATAATATAAGAGCTAGCACTTCTCATAATGGCATTTGTCTCATTGAATTGCCCTAGAATTCAGAATTTATATTTCAATTGATGTTGTTAAGCTTTACAGTATATTCATGTATGTGACGACATAATTTTAAATCAATTTGAAATACAATGACAAACAAAACATTGGTCAAGAAGAGCATTATCTAGATAAGCATCTTAAAAGCAAGACATATGAAGTTTTAAAAACTACCATAAATAATGAGACTAGATATGTTTACCTTTTGGGAACAGAGTTTGACAAATTTCGATTCTTTATAACTCTATTTCTTGCAAAGAAGCCATAGGAAGTACCAAAATATTTTAACCCAAATTGTAAATAACCATTTTACACAAATGCTAATTTTCTGTATCACCTATTCAATGGCCCTATTGGTATTATGGTCATGTCAAGACATAGGTTGTTTAATTTTTCATGACTACCTTGCATTCACGCATTGTTCTCTCCCCTGTCTAGTTGGCAACAGGCTGTGTGCTGTTTCATAGAATAATAATGAAAGGTTTTATAGTTTGGTAAAACGTGGATTTGATCGAATTACCAATAAAACTAAACTAAAATGCATGTACTAAGAACAATTTAAAACGATCTCACCCAAAACTTTGGTAGGCTTTACTTGCGTGCCGCAGTAGAATATCAGCGAGAGAGAGAAACTTGAATTTGTGTTTTCTGCATGAATTCAGAATCTGAATTCTTATCAACTAAAATCTACCAAATTTTATACTTAATCTTAGTGAACTATATACAGTCTTTTTCTACTTATAAGGAATGAAATAATGTAGATAAATGAAGGCTATGTTACTATAGACATATATGGTAATACCTATGATGATACGGGAATTACCTAAGTGGGCAGCAAGCAATGAAGTAATGCGGGGATGCCTATGCTAGTGGATGCTACGAATATTACCTAAAATGGCTAGCTAAGAATGGAGTGCCTAAATATGTTTATGAAGAAATATAAGAATATATGCTAACTACTACAATAGTACTTGGTTTTTTTTGCGTTCCACTTCTCTTTCAATTGATCATGATCATGTCTACAAAATATATTGAAGTACTAAGAATTTTTTAAACAATACGTTTTGTAAGAATTTCAATAGGGAAGTAGAGAGCGGGAACTTTGGATATTTCTGAAGGCACCGTTCACACGGGAACGCGACCGTTCCGTTCCATATCACTCGGTTCCAAAAAGTGAAACTTCCAGGAGTTGAGTTCACACTGAAGTGCTTCAGATGACATCGTTCAGTTCCAAAGCTTTGAACACTTTTCAAAGTGTAACAAAAGGTTAAACGGCACGTAATCGTTTCGTTAACGTCTAAGCACCCAGCTTTCCCGTTCCGTAAATTGGAGCAAAAATAGAACGAAACAAGCCCTTAGTTGTCGTTGTCGTTGTACCTAGCAAAGTGTCATTTGAACATCAAGATCAGTGTAGCTACTAGTGTGAGCTGCATTAGGGACCCATGGTCTCAATGACCACTTGAATCTGGCTTCCCTACATCCCAACTAACCCAACTGTCGCACCAGAATTGTCTTTTCTCCTAAGAACTCAGGATTTATTTTTGCTATATCGTCTACACAACTATAGAAAATGAAAGGAAGAAATAGAAAATTTGTAATTTGCATAGCTATTTAAATTTGTCGTCCCTGCAAATTCAATAACAAAAACAACGTGTGAAGGAAAGTTCTGGTTTTGAGCAGGTGATCTTATCAGCAATTCAAGTTTTCATATTAGACTTTGAATAAACGTTTGTGGCACTTGATTGTTCTTCTTAGTCCTAAGCGACAGGTAATTTAAAACTGGTGTTAACAATAACTAGTCAAATATCGCTTCTGCTTTTTGCCACTCAGTTGTTTCGTAAACACTTTCAGCTCAAAAATAGGACCAATTTACGACCCGATCCTGAGCATCGGTCCAAATTCACAAAACCAATGTTCCTTGTCACAAGTCTTATGTTCCTTCTCTGAGAATTATATGACGTTAGCAAAAGACGCCACCTTTAAGCTCAAGATTTGTCGCCATTGTTGATCATCAAAATTCAGAGCTAGTGCAGGAATATTTATTCCCTGATCTGAATGCAAATATTGATCTAAAACAAGATAGAACTATGTAGTCCTTAGTTTTAACTGCGATCCTTTACTTTTTGTTGTTTTGTTTTATTTATATCACTCTGCAAAACAAGTTTACATTAAAAGAACAGACGAGACCGGTATTGCAACAATTTTTTTTTCGCGGCACTATTTCTATTTTTATTTTTATTTTTATTTTTATTTGTCAAAATAACTAACCAGAGAACTCACTCGCTAATCGCCTTGCCTTTATTATATGTTACATGTTCAAACTTAAATATTGTCACACTCACGCAAGAGCACTAGCCATATTGTATATAGACAGTATTTCACTGGAACAATGTAGTTCCTTCAATTGGCGTGGCTTGTTTTGCTTGCAGAACTGCACGTTCAAAAACGTCAGTATCTGGAATTTTTTCCTGTCATTTGATATGCAGGAGATTCGGAAAAATGTTATGTACTACTGCACTGAAAACCTTCAGCTTGGTTCTCAGGCTGAGTCCTCTGTGCTCTCAGACACTTAATCTTCAATTAATATATTAATTTATTGCTATATTATCAACTGCTCTGCTTATCTTTACACACTTACAGTAAAGGTGTATATGTAAAGGTGTATACCACTATAGTTAGTCCATTAAGATATATATTACTACAAAATCGAGATAACAATATTTAGTTTAAGATTAGATAATTGTGCGTGTCTTTAGAACGATCTCTCAACGAAATTATAATAATGATAATTATGTTCAAAATAATAATAATACTAACAATGCAAGTAATTAAGAGAGTGGAGGGCTGTGAGACCTATAAAGCCATGTTACGATTTATTTCATTCATACCGGATCTTAATCCAGGACGAAAGCTGCTTTACAGGACCTTCATAAATTACCACTATTCCAAAACGGTTCTATATGCGGCTGGGCTGTACACTGCTAGATATCGTTGTCGACTGGTATACCTATCTATACACTATTATATAAACCTGTATTTCTTTCTTTTCCGAATTTAATTTTTTGATATTTACTTATACAACTAGAGCAAAAGTTCCAATAAGAAGAAACATTCCAGGAACCATACATAAAGTACTTGTCAAAAATGGCTCATTACGTCATACAATACCACCCTTGCCTATTGACACAACCAAAAAGAAAGGTAATTTGAGACTTGAAATATTGTCACAGTTCCAGATAGAGAACCTTCGAGAAGTGTCAAATTTCCTCCCCACATCGAACGATGCCCTTTGCACCCATTGCACCGTTGTCTTTTCTGTGCCTTGGTAAATTGTGATAAATTACCTTCTTGATCGATTATCGAAAGAAGCATTCATCATGGCTTGTGGATTAAGTCTACTATTTATTTTGTTGAGTTTTTTCTTCCTGAATGATGCAGTCTATGGATTTGCAATGGTCGGTGGACCATCACAAGAACGAGCAGCCACTCCAGAAATACAGGAGTTGGCCATGAGGGTGAGTAATAGTCAGTGGAAGTTCACGTTTAAAGGCCTAGGCCCCTTGGTATAATAAAATTCTGCATTTCATTATCTATGTAATATCCTTTTATACCATTATATGCATTCTTCTTCGTACATTGCAGCAACCTTGCTGTCATTTTGTCCGCTCTAAGTCCAATTGTTACCTCTTTGTAGTTTAGGTTTTATAGGCAGGCAGGTTTTGTAAGAACAGCGCTGAAGAATATTGTAGAATTGAAATGTCTACATAGCGTATTTTTCAAAATTTCGATTTAGTTTTGTCAACTAAAGGGTGTGCAGTTTTACAATTATTATCTATATATTCTTCATTCCCTAATATCTTTTAGCTCAACTGATGTTTTGCTAATTTGTTTCCTTACATTTTAACAAGTTAGTTAAAAGAATATGAATATTTTAAATTTAACCTGAATGTCATTTTCTATGAATTCTAGATGAAAATCCATGCTGAAGGATATCTGAAACGAAAGGAACCATTTAAAATGTTCACAGCAGTGTCATATAGAAGTCAAGTTGTTGCTGGAACAAACTACTTCATTAAGGCAAGTTTCTAATCAGAATAAAACCATGGTTGACAGAATCAAATATAGCAAATATAGACAAATGAAAACAAAAAATCAATGTGCAAGATCAATATTTCAAATACAAATATTTCATGCTACTTTGTCTAATCAAATCAAATCAAATCAAATCAAATCAAATCAAATCAAATCAAATCAAATCAAATCAAAACTTTTTTTCAGCAACATATCAATTAATTACAAGATACATCATGTTAGTTGTTAAGATATAGAAATTAATATTAATTAAAGTTAACGTAACTTTACAAAGAACAACATTAGCTATTATAAATGTACAAAGATCAGCTGATGGACACATGAAAAGAACTCAGGATGGAGCTATCAGAGCCATGTCCCCGATTACAATACCCAATACATGAAATGATGAATTTGAATAGTAATAATCTTAAACTGACAGATAAAGCAGATGTTTTTTGAATTTTTTAGCAAATGTGATATCTTCCATAGGTTCAAGTTGGAAAAGATGTCTACATTCACTTAAGAGTCTACCAACCCCTGCCCTTTACAGGTTTGGAACCCTCATTGGCCGCTGCTTTGGGCAACAAGAAGAAGGGAGACAAAATTGAATATTTTGAAAGAGATGAAGAATAACTTTTTCATTTAATTGACCTAAGTTACATATATATATAAATATATTGATAACTATACTTATAAAGTTTTGGAATAGTTTTATAAAGAATTTCATTTGAAATTTGAGTTTTGATTTTGTTTAGACAGAAGAAAGAAATGGATGTTTCATTTACAAATTTATAGGGGTTGGTAGTGAGCACCATATCATACTGTTGCTTTCTAGGAAAGGCATGGCTTGTGTACTTTGCACAGAAGAGCCTTTAATAGTTGTGAAACCACTAGTTTTTACAATTTGTCCTCAATCTTTCTCCTTGATTGAAAACCTTAACCACATGATTCTTCTCTTCACCCTATCCCAACATTTTCCAATGAGTCACAGGGCTAGCAGTTATACCATTGACAAGAATACCCTTAATTCAGGGGCATAAGATGCAATACATGTTCTGTAATTATTGACCAGTTCTGTTAAGAAATGAAAGCCAAGGTTTATGCCATGGCAATCTACTTAATAATTTTGTTCCCAAGTTCTTTAATAAGGGCACAAAATGGACTCATGAAAGCCATCATTAGACAAAAAGCATCTTCGTTTAATGTCTTGAAATATTCAAACTTTTTGTTGTAACTCGCTATATTATAGGAATTCTAACCCCATTTTCCATAACATTCACTTCAAACTGTTTTTAAGTAAAATTCAATAATCGAAACTGGAATATATTATTCCAAAATCAATTTAACCAGAATTTTCGTTCTCTCTATATCTGAGCCAAGAGTGACCTCTTTATGTCTCAATTATCTTTTAATTTTAAAGAGTTTAAACACTTGATGGCTACGAAAAGGGTTGGGTGGGTTGCCAACTTCTACGAGTCTATAAGACCCATTTTTTGGACATCAAATAAGACCTC
>JAACYV020088116.1:0-11167 GCA_009936425.2 Chrysaora fuscescens
TGTGAATCACGACACGAAAAACTATAGATTTTGGAAATAAAATTAACACATGAAATTTGGCTGCATAAGCACTTTAACCTCTTCGTTAGTAATACAGAATCTTCTGTTATATAAAGTTTACTTCTGAGAGTTCCAGAGAAAAGGTTTGCTTTTTAGATGTTAGGGTTGTTAGGAAAATGTGTGCCTTGAAGACGGACCTCTAATGCAAACCGACTGATACTCATCAGTATTTGCACAAGGGGTCCTGTCACCCATGGCACACTAAGTAGGCTATACCATATGGTCAAGCGCTTAGGATACGTAGGATTTGTTCAGATGATGGTAGCTTTCAGGAAAGGTCAGAAGAATCGGTTGGATGGTTAACTTATAGGGGTTACGAGGAAGGTTTTATTCGAGAACAGATTGATAGGGTAAAGGAAATGGATAGGGACATGTTGTTCAATCAGGATGGGGGACGTGATCGGGGTCGGGGGGACCGTATACCTTTTGTTGTGACGAATCATCTAGCCTTTAATCTGGTCTATAATGTTGTGAGCAGGCTTCAGCTTACGTTGGATGTGTCTCTGGAGCACAAGAAGGTGTTCCCCAATAAACTGCTTGTTTCCTTTAGGCGCGCCAAAAACCAAGTTTAATTGTGATCAGTTTGGCGTCGTGTAACTTTTTAAGTTGTAAGGTTGCAGCACTAGGTTTAACAATTATAAGAAGAAGGTTAATAATTTTACACTTTTATTCCGGTTTTCTCTAAGTTATTTCATTTCAAATTTCTTCATAACCCAGTTTTTATCAAACAAATTGATGCTTTAAAAAGGATTTTAGGCAACTGGTATCGTCCAGGCTGTAATATCCCTGTTTTATTAATTCCCATTTCATGATTTCTCACGAATCTTGTGAATAACCAGGCAAATGCTTGTTTTATTTCAAATAAAAAAAAAGATATTTCAGAGACTTAATTTACAAAGAATATTGATAGAGTTAAAGAGATAATACAGTCCTTAAGATTCATGCAAGTAAAACAGAGAAAAGTTGATGTTCCTGTTTGAATACTAAAAGTTTTCGAAACGAAAAAAAACAAAGATTATCTCAATGATAAAAGTAAATGGAAAGATAAAAGGAGGTGATTTTTCTGGTTCGCCATTTTAGTTGTGCTGCCTAAGAGAATCTTGTAATGTTCAAGAGTAGATTGAAGCATTTATGTTATTTACACGCAACTAAACATCTCAAGAAGGGCCATGTGGAAGAAATTGATTGAA
This sequence comes from Chrysaora fuscescens, assembly GCA_009936425.2. Classification (NCBI taxonomy): domain Eukaryota; kingdom Metazoa; phylum Cnidaria; class Scyphozoa; order Semaeostomeae; family Pelagiidae; genus Chrysaora; species Chrysaora fuscescens. The sequence continues at coordinate 1,251 of JAACYV020088116.1, forward strand.
ACTTGTTCCAGTCACATACCCTGGAAAAAATAATCAACATTTCTAGCATATCTTGATAAAAAAGTCGTGTGTTAGCCTCAAATGTAGTTCATGAACACAATTTCAAAAGAATGAAGTAAGTCAATGGTACTACAAATGATCTGCTTTGAGCAAAATTTTACCAAGGCTCTAATCCAATGCCTTTTATCAGGAATATCTTCTAGTTTGCGAATTAATCAGATTTCCACTATGATGTCAACAATTTCTTCAGCAACTGGCCTTAACGTAAAATTAAAAGACACAGAAATCCTGCAAACATTGAATCTTTTAGCTATCAAAGCTTGGGAAGATGGAACTTGCAAGCCTTGATATACAGTAATTTCTTTCCTCATGATTTCTTGTTTATTAAAACCGATCCACCAAAGAAAGCAGTCTTCTTTTTTCAATTCCAGCACTCTCATCACTGTCTGAGTCACCAACATGACTGGCATATTCTAAAAGGCGAAAGATATAGCATTAATATTGTCTTTTCATGAATGCAATTTATCTCTGAGTATCAGTAAGCAATGAGCTATGGATCATATGTGCTGGCTTTACTTGTGACTTATAAAAGTCTATATATATATATTATATATTATATATATATAGTTGAAATAACAATAAAACAAAATGCTACAATACAGCAAATATCCACGAATGAAAACCTTGATTTTTGAAGGGATATATGATTTTGTGATTTTCTGCTTCTTATATTGCTTAAAATTATATTTCTATAGTTTATGTATTTTATGTATAATCATATTATTTTATAGCATGATATATTTTTATATTGTATGATATATTGCAAAGATATTGGTTAAGTTTCTGTTTAGCTTTTTTCTAATATCGGTCAACTTATTACAAATCAAACTATTTCAAGATAAAAGGAAATAAACTTAAAGAAAGAAAAGGCTTAATGAGATTATATATCAGATGATAGATGAGTAATTGAATATCTTTAAGATAAGAAACATTCTCAACCTCTCATTATCTGTTTGATGTGTTTGGCTGATCCTCCATGTTGATTCAACACTTGCAAGACACGACTCTTGATCTGAAAAAAAAAGAAAACAATTCTCCAATACATTTAAAGTGTTTATATGCTGAATCATTCGACAGCTGCATCATAGCTAATCTTGAATACATTCAATTACGTATAAATAAAAAACATTCGATCAACAAGTGCCTGTCAAATTGACGGCCTCTAAATGTTTTTATTGCTTTATATCACCCAAAATCTTTCTGCACTCTCAGCATCACAGTTCGATCCAGTCCAGGATAGTTGCGCGAGCGAAGCGACAGGTCACTATTAGAAAGCACCCGAGTTTCGTTCCTGGTCCATACATATGGCAAAAAAGGCAAAAAATAGACGCAGCCATAGAAGGATACGCAAAGAAAAGCAAGGGAAGCGAAAACATCGATACATCGATGAAAGGAGTTTCAGTTTAGCAGAGAGAATCAAATGCAATGAAGTAATCTGTTACCCAACGGACAAGTCTAGCAGATTATGCATCGATTCTTCGACAAACTATATCGAAAGGTATGGAGCCACACCTTCAAGGGATGAGAGAGGTTTTTCAGATGCGTTATGACAACACGGAAAAATTGCTGAATGAACATATGTCTACATGGTGAACGATTATAAAAGGAGATGATCGAGCAACTAATAATTTTCAATCTACAAACAACATGATTCCACCAATATATGGTTTGAGGAAAGATCACGGAGTACGTGAGGCAGCGATAGCTAGCAATTATTGCATCTCTCATTTACTGTCCATGATACTTCGACCATTGATCAAAGAATCCGCAGATGTTTGTGAAAGCACAGAAGATCTTCTAAGCAGAATAAGAGAATGCAACCAGCAACAAAACCTAGATAAATATATATTAGGGAGCATGGATGTTAAGATCCTGTATCTATCGATCGACATCAAGTGCCCAGTAGAAAAATGCGAAAAAATGCTATGTGAAAGTGACATTGAATTCAAACATATTGACATTGACGAACTTTGACTATTTCTATCACTAACAACAACCAGAGCGGAACTAGCGATGAAAGATATCTATAAGTATTGCCCAACGAGGCCCAGCAAAGGAAGAGCGCCAAAGTTTACGTCTTCTGGTACCAATAAAAGTGTAAGGAAACGTTGGTCTGGTTCGACTCCCGAGTAAAGAAAAGCCAAACAGTGACATTGAGATAAAACGAATGGCTGCATAAGCATTTTCAAGGAGCTTAGAGGTGACTTTGAATAGCCACATAGTTTGATTTGAAATACGTTATATAGACAGACAAAAGGAAGGGCAATCGGCGTTGGGATAGCAGGTGATGCTGCAAATCTCTTCATGGTATCGTGGGATCGGCAGTTGAAAGAGAAACTACAAGACAAAGAAATAAAAGTCAGAATGTATTCCAGGAATGTTGATGACATGAACACCGTCTGAAAAGCAATGAAGACAAGGGTACAAGGAGAGGACGCCGACGAAACAGCACTAAAATCCATTCGAAAAGTGCAAATACGACTAACAGGAGTATACAAGTAACAATTGACTGCCCATCAAACCATGAGACCAAAAGAATGCCTAGTTTTAGACCTTGAACATAGAATAGAAGAGATTGCAATCGAAGGAGGCAATAAATGTGCAACGTGACGTTCACAGGATGCAGTTTTCGGGCCATATCCACAAGAGGACAGGGTACTGGAAAAAGCTAAGAAAGTATTCGATAAGATAGTAGAACGTGGTAAAACTAGTGAGTGCCCAATGTACAGGGGAAAGTTTTGGCAAAGAAGAGAAAGAGGCGGGGGAAAGCTCGACAAGAAAAATAAGTTGTATGAAACAATCGGTTGGGTCATGAAACAGTGATGTTTCCACGGAAACGCGCAGAAGCACGCGTGAAGGAGCAGAGCTGAAAATACGGGTCATTGAATGAGCAGGAAATCTTATCCATTCAAAAAAACAACATGCAATCAAGATAAATGCAAGGTGTGCAAATTAGATTCAAAACCGTAAGGACAGACGGGATTTACCTTGGGGAGAACAAGCGAGCATCTACCCAAATACGAGGAAAGAAAAAAAAAACCCCAAACACCTAGGTGTTCCACAAACACGTAGAAGAAAGACACGAAGTTGAGCGGCAAACTTTAGAATTAAAAGTAGTTTCATCTTGTGGCAATGACGCTTTGCTAAGACATGTAACAGAAGCTGTGCTCGTAAAAGAACTAAATACGGAGTTGAACACCAAAGACGAATGGGGGAATTCGAACGCTCTATTCGAAAGAAAGAATACATTCGAGGCGATGAATTTATCGAATTTAAACGAAACGAAAATTATAAGAACGCAGAAATCGAACTCAATTCTCACTGAGGAGGCTGCCGAGGGGCAGCGAAAGATTTGAGCAAAGTAAAGAAAGTTTATGTGTGTTTCATTAATTATGGTTTGATAAAAAATTCAATGTAGGTATGAAGCTACCTAAATACAAAGTCATAATATATTCATAATCAGCTTGGATTTATAATCCTAACTTTTTTTACATTTTACACTCTGCCGCTTGAGATAACGAAATGAAACTAGTTTACCCTATACGCTGAAGAGAAAGGAAGCCAAATTAGCAAAAAAACAATTTTTCTTCTCATGGTTAATGATTCTAATGAATAAAACAAGGTGTAGTGTATTCTTACATTTAGGCCATCTAGTTTTTAGCATTTTTCCTTAGCCCATTCATTTGTCATTTTCTCCTGCACATTACCACGCGCTTAGTCTAGACATTCCCTTGCGTCACACGCGACATCACATTGCGTTAGTTCGGTTAGGCATCCCTTTCCCAGCCTAGCCTTTTCCTTTATCAATTAATATCAATTTACATTTACGTTGTTTATCTTGTTTTTAGCATCTTTACATTGTATATAAAAACTTTCACGTAAGCCTTTTAGTAAGTTATTGTCATGTTCAGTTATTCTCAAATATACAGAAAAAGCACAAAACAAGTTTTTCTTTCTGGTTTCTAGTCTCAACAACCTCGGTGAGATCGTTCTTGAATATTTTATTATTATTAGTAAATTGCATAACCTATAATTCACTAAAAAGGTACCAAACTGCCAGATAACCTGTAAATTTCCGGAAGAACACGCATTAAGACATACTGTTAGCTGCCAAGGTAACATTACTTGGTTACCCCTGTAACAGAAGACGAAAAAGAACGCAGGAACTTTGTGAAAGCAAGACAAGAGATAATTTAGACTTACAGATGATATTCCAGAGCTAGATGCTTCCATGATAGCACAAACAATAATCTGTAATACAAATAAACCAGCATCCAATCTTCGTAAGTAAAAGGAATCTTCCAAAGCATCGTCAATCAGGTCACCTTGCTCTTCCAGTTCCTAACAAATAAGAATTATTCAGACTTATTCACGGAAGAATCCAGAAGATAATTCCTTTAGCAGAAGATAACTGTAAAAAGCACAACGTTTCGAGGTTTTATTCGTTGGCAAGTGAGAAAGAACTAATTGAAGAGACATCTAGAACCTAGAACCTTAAGATTAAAATTTTCTGCTATGGTACTAATATTTCAATAATAAAAACAAATTTGAAACTGGTAAAACAAACGACACCTGAGGAATGAAAATTGGAAAAGCATTTAAGAAAACAGCAAGCCATTATAAAATAACTTTTGAACCAGAACTGTGGTCTGTGCAAACTCAACGCAATAAAACTCCACCCATACCAAAATTATCGCTAATAGTTTGATCTTAGAATTATTTTGAGACATCGACAATCTGTAGTTAAGAAAACAGCAGTTAAAATAAAATATTTCTACGCTTATTCCAAATATAACTTCTGTGGTTTCTACCGGGGTTTTTGAGCAGGTTTGTTAGAGTATTTCTACACCAGATTTGAAAAATATAAACGCATAATTCAAGTCATAAACCACGAAGTCTCTTTGATGGGCTGAAAACTGATAAGAGATCAACGACGACGATAATGAAAATGATAAATTCAATCTTACATCTTTTTCCTTTTCAATCTTGATATCTGCTTCTTGAACTCTTGCTTGATATTTGAAATATAGTTCCATTAAACGGTCGACCTAAAAATTAAAAGAACATTTCATGCAATTTCAAAAGTTTGATGTTATAGAAACAATGATATTCATCAATGACATGATAAATGATTTAGTGTGAAATGCTGCAATATTGCTCACACTTCCTTGACTTTATAACAAAAAAGCCTGAGAATTAAGAAACCTGATTTAAAAAATTGGCCTCACGCGTGTCTTTGATGGTTTTGATTGGGCCTTCAGTACCTGACCCTCTCAAATATGACGGAAAAGACAACATCAAGGGCTTATCGCCTCGCCGTTTCATCAATGAAAGATCCAACCTTACTGCATGTTCGATAAGAGGACTATCAGATATCTGAGCCTAAAGATCCTTGTACGGAATTTCCTAATAGGGGGACCTTGCTGTTTATCATGCAAGGAAAATCGAGAATACTGAAAACATTTTCGCCCCTTTTAGCAAAATCAATCCCCTCATCGAGGCTTCAATCAATCCCCTTGACTAGAATTGCATGATTGCTGCAACGGCGTTTTTGTGCTTCTTAAACATCTAAAATTGAATTGATTATATATATCTGATAATCAATAGGTCAATATTGATTGTCAGATAAAGCTGAAGCTGAAATAGAAGGGTAGTTTTCAAAGAACAGCGTTATATACGATGTAACGTTATATCATGATATGAAAAAGAATACTCTATTTATAGTTTAGCTTAATGAATAGCTACCCCTTTGAAGCTCAATATTGTGATTGATCTTCTTAAACGTCAACAATTTCTACTGAAGCGCAGCTAATACGTTGCACTTGTTTGTTCGTAACGAAGAATCGAATGCTTTTTTAAGAATTTTTGTACTCAATCACTTTTTATGCGAAGGAGAAAACCTTTTTAATTGAAACGCTGATCAGCCGATGTGGACGCACATTGTTTGCATTTGCTATTCGTAGCGTTCGCATATGCCGTTGGACGAAGGGAAGATTACAAGATGAAGAGCAGTTCAGTAAATTCGCAAAAAAAGAGCAACAGAAACATGACGTAAATGCATTGGTATAAATCTAGATATCAATATTGACCAAATACACAAGTTTCCTAGATACAAGGATAAAATGAAGTTTAAATAAGACCATCAGAAAGTCACACAAATACCTTGATATGATCGTTTTCAACAAATTTCTGAACCAGTCTTGTCCGATTTGATCCAATCAAATGCCTGAACAGCGAGGCAATGATTGACGAAGTATGTTCTTATAAGAAAAATTAAAATGATATCAACGATCCTCTTGAGAACCGAATACAAATGAACATTTTTTTTTTCTAGCTGTCATGTGCATTTTATTTATAGCTTTAAGAACTATTTTCATAGGCATCTATAATTTTCTTGTATGCGATAAATTCTTTTAAAAACATTCCTTTCTTTGAAACATGTGGTTGTCGTAAAATATTAAAAGTCAGCTGGATAATTATTATAATTTTGTTCATATGTTCGTTAATTCTTTTGACTGATGTTCTAATGTTTAAACATCCACAGTATTGATTTTTTACTGAAAAGTTTTGATTTTAATCCTATAGACATCGAACGTAAATTTCCTAGAGAAACCTTTGTCAGCCTCACTTTGAAAAAGGTTGCCCATGAAGCAAGAATCGAGCCTCATTTCGAATATACAGATACTAGCGACACAATAAAGCCGTGAAAAGACAAGATAATGCGAACCGATAATGCAAGGCATACCCTCTATTTCTTCTGCTGATGTACCTATCTTTTTGTTTCTTTTCGGAACCTAAAACAACACATAAAAGTCGATCAAGATTTACTAGGTTAATGATGATGAACAACTAAGTTATGGAAGCACTAAATCCAACCCAAGAAAAGCACAGATAATTAACCCTTTAAAACTCTGTCTTGCCGTCATGTTATCACAGGGGGAGGAAGGGGGGGGGGGGTTATCTAGATGGTCCTGTTCACATTGTTAACTTGCATGATTAACTTGATAAATTTCATAGAAAAATTTGTTTCAAAATTGATGTTTTCCTGTCGATTTTGGGTCTCAATTCTATAAATCCTTTTTCCTTGGATAGTACACCATACGTAGTTTTGATGCTAAACCTCATGTCTAAACGTCTAAACGTCTAAACGTCTATTATACAACTATAACGGATATTAGAGTATGGATTTAACAGTCACCTAAAAGAAAACAGATGAGATGCCGATTTTGAAGATTTCTTTATTTCATGTGAGCCTGATAAAGAACAAAAATTGTGTTACCTTCATCCATAATGGAAATATGCTTCTGAGGCCAAGAATTTCAATGAATTTATTAGAGTTTTCACTCCCATCAGGACCAGTCATTGCAAAATCTAGAACTTTCAAAGCGCTGCAACGGCTCATTTTCTTCTCCCTACAACAATTCAAAATTAGATAAGTAAAATTTGTTACAAGTTTTGTAAACAGTTAAAAAGAATATAAAAAATCAAAGAACTATTTAAGGCTACTTAATTTCTTGGCCGATTCTATTATAAATATAGAATGATTTGTCAAATGGTGAGATTTTTCCAGAATTCAGTGTGCGATAAAATGCTTTAAGAATTACTGAAATTACTAAATGTGGAAGTCAGACATTTTAAGCTCGTTTAGCTCTTTTTATTAAAGAGTCTAAAATGGTCTATATTATCAAAATCGGCATTTTCATTGCATTTCTGACCAAATAAAATCAAGAGAGAAAGCCAAATACCACTGCAAAAAGATATACCTAGTTCTGGAAACAGAGTGAGTGATGAAAAACCTTCCATTCGAGTTTCAGAACAACTTCTTAAGTTGTTCCTATACTGAATAATGTAGCTATAAAAACACTGCTTTCCACGGTAGTCCGGCGAACTGTATTAAGCATGCTATGATAAAATGTGAATTTGAAATATTTTCATTCCTATTTGACATACCTAAGCATCAAAATCATGAGTTGCAAACCTTCTCCTTTCAAAAATAACTCTCGGTTTGATGAGTGCAATAACGATGAGCAAAGACAATTGAACACATTCTCCATGTACTCCAGTTCTTCTGGGCCATTTGGGTCGTGTCTCTTGAAATGCTAAACAAGAACTTTGTATTAATCAACAATAAATGTAAAAAATAGAAAAAACATATCCGGGACCTCATTCTGCAAAACAATTACAAACAACCTGCAAATAGATGAACTCCAAATTTTTGAATATTTAAACAAATAATTGAGACAATTGAAAAAAACGCCTAAATAAACAAGGTAATCTAACAACCCCTAAAATTTCATGCACATTATAATTAATTTTGTACAGACATTAAAAATACAACAACCCTAGTCTTAGCACAGCAGGAAACTGTTTTTAGTTGCTGCCGCGCCGTCATTATGGATTGATGCAATGTCTAACCATTGCAGTTCTGGCACTACACCCCACATCCTCAGCTTTTACTAGGAATGCCAAGATGGCAATTTCGCTGTTAACGATTCATTTAAAAAGTTCTATAGGAACACATTAGCCAAATTCCACGCTGTTCCAACATTTGCTTCTCAAGAGATGACAAAAGAAAAACGATAAAATGTGCCTCAAAAGCGCTGTTTATATGAGCCGAGCTGGCTCTGGAGTCCGAGAAAATGATTTGCCTTTTTAAAGAAGATCAATTCCATTTTCACGGATTTAGATAACACTCGAAACCAAAGCAACCCCGTAACTGGGCTCGTCCGCTTCACATAAATAGGCCCTACGCCGGTTCTTACTATTCCATTATCAATTTCTTCTTTCAAATGGCCACAAATCAAAATCGAAACAAGTTGTTGAAATACTGTGAATGCCGTCCTGACTCATCAAAACTCATTCAGTAAGTGCCAACGCCCTTTATGTATAATCGTTTTCAAACTATGTCAATTAAGTGAAAAAAAAATGTAATTATAAACTCAGAAATACCATGGCAATACCAATGACTATGGTTATACTTACAGCTAAAGCTTGGAGAAGGATGTCTATACCATTCAATTCACCAAGTAAGTGCCTGTTTTCTAAAATATTAATATTACATTCATTCACAACATAGAAAACAAATATGATTTATAAAAAGGAGGGCTGGCAGATTTATGGCATTTTTTGCAAAGAAATCAAGCGACTGTGATTACAGTGATCTTAAAAGAGATTTCTCGAGGGGTGTTATGCATGGCAATTCTTCCCTAAAAAGTATTAACTCATCTTATGCTTTGAGAATAAGAATGTACAAGGTGCCTCCTCACCGTCTTCATTTTGCAGCATGATTGCCAATATCTCACTTGCATAAAGTTTATTTGCATCAAATCCTTTTCGCTAATAAAATCGAAAAATATTTGGAGCAATGTATAAATAAATATCTTTAAACAAGGTCAACAAAGGGCGACTGAAATCTAAAGAGCAGTAGAAAAATGTCAAGAACGAAAAAAAAAATTACAATATTATTCATCAATAACAATGCTAAATTTCTACAGCGTCAGAATATTAAAAACATACTCTGTTGCATTTTAAAATTTAGGCATAATCTGGAATCTAAAATCTGGACTAAAAATATAACCATAATTTTACAATTGACAATATCAACAATGAAGTAATATATCTATATATATTTCCTATTTGATCAAGATGCTAAGCAAAAAAAAAACTGCTTAAAAACTGGTGTGTTGCCGTATTCCCAGGAATGTATCAGCTAAGTTCGTTTGCTACTATTTTTTTTTATTATTTACTGTCCCAATGACTTTTTAACTCTGTTCCTCCAGTTATAGTTTCCTCCAATTATACACGATATAGAACACCATTTCATCACATTCTTGATATTTTCTTTACTTTTGGAGAAA
>JAACYV020088560.1:0-11162 GCA_009936425.2 Chrysaora fuscescens
TTCTACTACTGCTGTTAATACTGCTACAGCTACAGCTTCTACTACTGCTGTTAATACTGCTACAGCTACAGCTTCTATTACTGCTGTTAATACTGCTACAGCTACTACTTCTTCTTCTATTACTACTGCTACTGCTACAACTATTTATACTTCTACTGCTACGACTACAGCTACTACTACTGCTATTATTACTACTACATAAATAGCGATTAACAGCATATGACCTTATTAATGAAAAATGGTAGGCATTTATAAGTTAATATATAAAATCCACACACTTTTAATGGCATATTTTATAAGTAATATATCCCCTACAAAAGAATAATAATAAAAGTTCTTAAATATTAATTCTATTCCGTGACGTCCATTCCAATCTTTGCAATTTTATTCATCAATTATTGATAAAGCTAAATCATTTCCTGATCAGTAAGTTCGCATTTTGATTCATTCCTTTGCATGTCATACCTTTGCAATTTTCAGTGTTTATGAAAACATTTTGATCATCCGTTCAGTCATCTATTCAATTTCATATTTATTGATGTTTAAACACGATAAATATCACCAGAACTTAAAAAAAAGGATGTACAATTCATATGAACATATTTAAAAAATAAAGATTAATCCAATAGTTAAATAATTTCCACCAAACATAAAAAATTCGAACAACCATAGAACGCTTTAGAGTTAAACTCTTAAAACAGAAAGCTCAGATAAATCCGTTTGACTTGTTCAAAGATGAAAGCCTATTAAATTTAACGTTGTTGAAAATGGGCATGTCCTGTTATTAATTGGCCTATTTTTCATCCCATTGAAAATGAGGCCTTTTTAATTTTTCATCAAAAATTGAAAGTCACAGTGTAAATTTTCTTCTTTCAAATTAGCTATGCAGATAGCATTTATTACTGAAATAACTTATTAATCAAGTTTCCCTTAACGGTGGTGAGATTGCAAAATGTTTTATAAACACTACATTATGGTAGTCATAGCTCGCATACAATGTGGTAAGAAAGGTTTTGCCATGCCTGCAAGCAGTGAATACGCAGGTGTGATGCTATCGATGACGTTGTATGTATCTCTAGAGTTGTTGAAAATCCTCTTGTGTTATTAATCACTAGGATTACCTTTAAGATGCTCGATGCTTGTTTCAGGGCTTCGAAAAGAGGACACAAAATCTGAGTCTGAGTCGAGGTCACAAAAATATAAACCCGAGTCTGCATAGGAAAAGGCCCTCTGTCTGGTAGAATCAAACAGAATTATTACATTTTATGCCTTCGTCCGAAACCTAATGCAGAAATTGGGCGCGTTAGTGTGCATTGCCACAACGATGCCCTTACACCTGCATGAACAATTGCAATCAAGGCAAGATGATTAGAAGGTTAAAGCAATTTCCGCCCTGATTATGCACTTATTCAGCCGAAGAAGAAAAGATTCCGCTAACCGGACAGGGACAGAGCAGAAGGCAGAGAAGAGATAAAAAAATGACTAAAAGGGAGAGGAGGGAGGGCAACTTGAGATAGCAAAGAAGCTATCGCTTTGTAATCCCGATAGGCTCAGTATGAGGCACGAGGGTGCAGCAAACGCGCTGGGCTTCGCGAGAGACTGCTGTTTCACCCAAGTTAAAAACCGTAATAATTCGTATTTTCACTCAAGACTCATTACCTGAGCCTCAGTTAGAGTTTCCCAGCTACCATCTCTTATTCAACTCAATGTCCAAAACGTAAAATACGCTTTCTCAAGTTCTCAGTATGAACGGAGTACGAGTTGTTGTTGTGGTTGAGAGAACGCGTTGAAGGGGATGCGGGGGAGGAAATGTTGAGACTCACAAAATAAGATATACATCGCTACAGTTTGAGCGATCAATCTCAATTCATTCATTCTCAATGGGGGCAGCCTCGTTCAAGCGATGCCAGGGACTCGCCTAATGCGTCTACCAATCTACGTTTTGTACAAATAATCGAAGACATGAAAAGTTCAAAGAAATCATTTTAAAAATTGTAAGTTTTCGTAGTCATTCACAAAGCAGATAAAATCATTTTCTCCACGGACAAGAAAGATAAACGAAACAATAAGCTTTTTTACTGATCAGGACAGCTGATTACGAATAAGGTTTCGTTCCTTGCGAATTTCATAAATGAAAAATCAGATAAAGAGCCAGCAAAATCCAGAAAGATTTTGAGATAAACAGTCAGGAAGATCGGATGATAAGATTATTTGCAAAGTATAAAATTTTAACTTTAGGTCAAACCTCTTAGTTCTTTTTCTTTCGTGGCATTTGCTGCTGATTAGGTGAAAGAAATGCATCAGAAATGCTTCCCTGGGGAAACTGCCCGATCAATTTAAGCACATGTACCATGTTAGGCTATCGAAATATACTCTTTACTAATTTGAGGCTGTCTTTAAGTCTTTAAGATGTGAATTAGCAAAATTGGCAACATTTGAATACCTAACAGGCATAAAATAGTGGTATGGGCACACCTCCAGGTCTTCGGGGCTCACCAAGACAGTTCTTCAAGGCACGGTACAGGGAGGAAGGAAAAGAGGAAGACAGTAGAATAAATGGGAGGACAAAATCAGGAAATGGATTGGACTGGAGCTGTGTGATGCCCTTAGAAGATCGGAGAATCGAAATGAGTTGAGGGAATTGGTAGCCAGATCATCTGTGGCACCTCTAAGGTCAACCAAACTACGGGATATATAGATAGAAGTCATAAAAATGCTGTCATATATTCAACCAACGTTAATTTTGTAAGTTTTTAAGTAGAAACAGTCATAGCACATTTCTTTTTTCTCACCACTTTTAACTAACATTAACTTAGTAAGTTTTTGATTAAATTAAAAATTTTTGGACAATTTTTAAGCATGTTCAAAATAACAAAAACAGACTTATAAAAGCTAGCAGGTATGATACAGTATTAGCATTGGCAGTGAATTTCAAATCACACGCTGACATGCAAAGTGTGGAAACTAGCTACCACAGTTCTTCTAATGATTTTAAGCGATCAGACAGCTTAAACCTGCAAATTCGCAGGTGTTACTCGCTAATTAAGATAATTGCAGCACACTTTTATTATCACTGAAATCGCACCAAAATACTATTCCATTTCCCAAAACCTCCATATGCTGATTAGGTTGATATGAAGCCGATTAATCTGGTTACGGATTACAGTGGATTACAGTGGATTACTTACGCCCGTCTAGAGAAGGTTGGCGAAGCTAACAGTTAAAAACCACTTTTGCCACTTATCTGCACATTATTTTTTGGTTTACCAGGACTCGGTTTACGATAAGGAAAAAGAACCAGATGGTTCCGTTCTCATACCAGCGATGATAGGCCTAAAGATAAAACTAAATATTTTGGTTCCTTTCTTATTTGGTTTCTTTCGGTTCTGTTGGCGTCAAATTAATTTACCTCAAGTTTAAACAAGGCAACACTTGATAACTCGACTTGAACGAGGAAAGGAGACTGATACCGATGTTGTTTATAGAAATCCAACAAACTTTGGAAATCATTGTGGCGAAGTAGATAATAAAATTGTAGAAAAGGATAAACACAAAACGATACAAGAAGAACGATGAGACGAGAAAATGAAACCTATCCTAGGCCTACCAGGCTGAGCAATGACAGGGAAAGTGGCAGATCGCAGCACAATGCCGTTTTTGGGCCTTAATCAAATGTGATTATGCATATTGATAAGATTCATAGTTCGGGTTGATTTGTTTGCAGTTGTGAGAAAGTTCACACCAGGTTTTCGTGTGCACATTCAACAACGCTGTACAAGTCATGTGATCAGTGCCTCTAGGCCAATCGAAAACGATTACAGGAAGTAATTCATCAGCAATTGCAGCATCTGTCCGACTGTTGTTGTAGGTGTACAGTACAAAGAGCCCGGTGTTATTGCCCTTATAAATAGACATGAGGTTTAAGTTGAAAAGCCAGATGTTCCATCAGACAAATTTAGAAGGCCTTTATCTCTTTTATCATTCAAGATGAAGGTTTATTTGCAGCGAAGGCAAGTCTGTCCTTGGCAGATGTTCCCTGTCTGTTCAACAAGGGGGCATTGGGGCATCACAGTCGAATACTTCATCAGTGTACGGGCACCTAATTTTAAGTTATGCCAAAATTAAGATAGACACAGACTTGGACTTTAATGGGCCTACATTTCCAGAACTTTAAACGGTCTAGACAACAATTTTAGAGCAATTTTAGGAGCCGGGATTTGGGGGGGGGAGGGGGTTTACAGAGAGAAAGGTGCCCTTCAGGTTTTGGCAAGTGTTTCAAAGTGCTCTTTACACAGATCTTTAAATGTTTCGAAATGCCGCTCTGAGAGCAGTACCCCTGCAAGAATTGGCGTCTTTTTACATCCCTGATCGAACCCACAACCTTATAACGGGACTCGAGCCCAAGACCTTGCGTTCCGAATAGCATCAGTGCTCAAGTTTATCAGCTAAAATTTATCACATGTTGGGGCATTGGGTCTGGATTAATGATAATGCATTAATAATCATGGTTCTATTTGAGTTATTTGAGTTTCTGCGTAATTTCCTATTATGCTGTTTAGCATAAAAAACCTTGTTAGCGAAATAAGAACGTATTAAAAGCGCCAGAGAAGGCGACTTCAAAGAAAGATAGAGTACTCCATCAAAGGCTGTAAGTATGAGAAATAATATCTCAGGTTTCGGAATTTTTCAAAGCTAGCCGAATGTGGATGAAATCACCTGTCAAAAAACCATTGAGAATCAATCAAAGCTTGGATCGGCTTCAATTCATGAAATAATTACATAACCACAAAAACATTATCACTAATGAACAAGTTATGCCCTGTTACTGCCATTTCAATGAACAGTACAATAACGAACAGCTCTCGAGCAGGAAAACTTCCATCTGACTTTCAAATACTTGTCAGCTAGAATTCCCTGCATTAATAATTAATTTTTATTCAGTAACATGCTTTACAGGCATTCCTGGATCTGCCCTTTGTACAAATAAAGCATTTCGCAAAACTATATAGGCGTAATTTCATGATTTATTGCCGCAAAAGGACAAGCGTTTATTGGTGTTTCGTGAAAACTTCAGCGAAAGCGTTGCTCGTTGTTGCTTCACGGCCTTCTTCGCAATCGTTTGAGCCAACGGTTCTCGAAAGCTCTTTTGCACAACAACGGAGACGAACAATTTGCTCTGTTCTTATCGAAAAATCATTTGTTAAGGTCTTGTTTTCAGGTTTTAATTATTCATGAGCAGCTTACATCGAATGGTCACAACACTTACAACAAAGCGCCCGTGCTGCTTATAACAATTTGCACGGACAAAACTACAACGTAGAGTGTATTTCTAACACAATTTGCTCTTTAACAGCAGCTTGGCATTTGATGCCAGTTAACCCGATTTAACAACCAGAAGTGAGCTGGGAAGACTGTGCAAGTTTCGCCCTTCAATTCTACATCAAATAGAAACTACAGACGAGTTATAAATCGCTTTCTCAGACAACTTGGTCCAGCAGATTCTAATCTCGATCATTTATCCGAGCAGACGTTGCAAACAAGGTTCATTTCTTCCACAAGTGCTATGGGGAAACATCAGAGCAAACTTACTTCCGAGAATCTCGCCTATCTTCGGCAATGCACAGCATTTAGCGATAGAGAACTAGACAAGTGGTATAAAGGCTTCATGAAGGATTGCCCGTCAGGCAAAATGACTAGAAAGGAGTTTGAGCAAATATACAAGAATTTCTTCAAGGAAGGAGATGCGACAAAGTTTGCTACCCACGTCTTTCGCACGTTCGACAAGGATGGAAACGGGTCGATAGATTTCAGAGAATTCATCTGCGGTCTCTCCATTACCTGCCACGGTACAAAGGAAGATAAGCTCAGATGGGCCTTCAATATGTACGATATAGATGGCAGTGGTACTATCACAGTCGACGAGTTAGTGGAAATAATCAAGTCAATTTATAACATGATGTCTGGCACAGAAGAAGGGAGAAAGGAGGCCCAAGAACAAGAGCCTCCAGAAGTGCTAGCAGCACAGTTATTCCAAAGAATGGATGAAGATGGCGACAATGAAGTAACCATAGAAGAATTTGTCGAAGCTGCGAAGGACGACCCGACGATCTTAAAGTTATTGCAACAATAATCAGAGGCCATGTTGGTTTATTTGAAGATATTGAATGCCCAGCGGCTTGATAACAATGACGAACGACTATGGAACAATGATCAAGGCAAGATTTAGGCTTATTTATTTGCAGACCGAATGTTTATAAAATGTTTTATAGCAATACTTTGAGTAAAGATTCGATGTACTAAAAATTCGTGTGCACAAGGGAAACCTCCATTGCTCGGTTGTTTAGCTTGCTCATTGCCGTTGTATCTAGGCATTTGGGTGACAACACGAGATGCTCAAGGCATTAGGTTAGACAAATAGCATTTTGTGGAGCTCCTTATTAACTATTCGTTTAAAACATTAAAGAATAAAGGCCGTCTGTATAAGGATTACAAATATGATAGCACTATAATTGTTGCAAAGAATGAATGGAGTCAGGAGCTTTAGTAGGAAAAGACTGTACGAATTGAAAATTGCAGCTAGAGCTCTAGGGTAATTATGCATTATTAAACTATAAATTTCGTTTTATATTTTAAGTTGGATTTACATATTATAGTGTAGCCATGGTAGATTAAATTTTAAAGTAAGAAGAGAGGGCCTAAGATGTGAGATAGCATTGATGAAGAAACTGTCAAACACATTGAATATTAATTGCCACTTTATTCATTTATCGCAAATCGTAGCTAATATCAATTTGCAGGCATCTGTCAGATCATAAACACAGCAAAGTTTACATTAGCCCACGTCTGTGCAACAATTACTGCTGTTCAGATAGCAGCTATAAATGAGAATCTACAATATAAGATGATGATTGTGACGAAACGAAACCGGCAGAAGATAAGGAACTAGACGGCTGTGACTGCGCGAGCAGGTCATAAAACCTGCCAATCCAATTGGATAATAAATAGCTGGCGATTGTTTCTTTAGATTCACCTTAATCTTAATCAATGGGGCACGTTGACATGGCAACATTTCCTTCGTTGACAAAGCAACACTTGTTCGCCTTAAATAACCTGTTGGTTGTAAATGGTTACGAACACATTACGCAACAATCAAAATATGTTAAAATAGTAGATCATCAGCACACAGCTGATATAGTTAAAGACGTTGAAAAGCATCAGCTGTAAATACTAGCTATAGCGCAGTACAACAACAAAATAACGCGAAACCTCGTAGCGTAACATTACGTAGCGTAACATTACGTAACGCAACATATCGTAGAAAATGGATTATACCAGCTCGTAATGAATCAAGTAATAAACATTACATGACCTATCACATCGCATCATATCGAAAGAAAACAGAATTGGAGAAACACAATGTGAAAAAAGCAACATAAACCGAAATACAACGAAACACTACATAACAAAACGTAACATGGTGTAATAAAACGTAACATAACGTTAAATAACGTAACATTGCGTAATAAAACGAAGCTTAACAAAACATAGCACACATTACATAAAGCAACAAAACATAACCAACGCAGTATAGAGTGATGAAGCGAAATGCAACAACAATAAATAACGCAAAAAAACGGTACAACAAGAAACAGAGTAATTTGACGTAGGAAAGCGTAGAAAAACCAAAAAGAACATAAAAAAGGAGCAGAAAAATTGACGCAAAGTAATGTAATACACAGGGTAACAGAACACAAATGAACGCAAAAAAGAGGAATATTTCGCAATATTGCAAACTGAATCTTAAAGCTGAAACAGATTATTCGTAATCATGATTTATAAGCCGTGTCGCAATTGCAATTGTCAGTAATTCATAATTGAAGAAGTGATTAAAACTGATTAAACGAGTTAATCCACGCTCGAACGATACATTGGTCTCCCTGTGGTTATGCAGCAGAATCGCGTTTCCTATCTGCCAGCCAGATTCGCTGGACGTTAACGATAAATTCGGCCCTCACAAATTGCAAACCAGTTGGCAAATTAATCAATCTGCGTGTCATTTCCAGGATACTGCTGGATTGGTCTTGTTAACGCATGGCTCGTTGAAATACCATATGTTATAGCCCTGTAGAATGAACTGCTACAGAAAATAGAATTTCAAGAGCCCATAGTACGTAGTTAAGGTGGACCTACAACTTTTTAGGAGCTCGCATTTATAGAAAGAGCTTTGATAGTGAGTAAGGATGACGTTTACAAAACTTCGATATTTTTTGTCGTTTTTGAGTTATGGCCGTGTGAAGGAAATTATAGATGACGTCATAGCAGGGACTTGTCTAAAGGCACATACCAAGCTATGAGTAGTAATTGTACCATATCTTCAGAATCGAGCCCCGAATTACTTTTAAATGTGGTTCATGGGTGCTTTCTGACCATTGATGTACTGTGTGAATTTTTCAATTTCTAAGCTAGTGCAAGCATGTCCAAGAAATTATTTTGTTTTATTTTTTGGTCTGTGATTTTAGACAGGTCCCCGCTATGACGTCAAAATTCCTCTCTCCACAAGGCCATAACTCAAAAACGACAAAAGATATTGTAAACGTCATCCTTACTTACTTTCAAAGCTCTTTTTACCAATGCGAACTGCCAAAAAGTGATAAGACCACTTTAGACCTCAGTCTTAACCTGTTGTAGAAGAGTTAGGCGAGAAATTGTCATATCTCTGTTTACATCAAGAGGAAGGACGAGGTTGGTTCTGAATAGCTTACTAATAGGCCATTCGGCGGGCCCTCTGCGCTTAGCGCGTAAACCTTGTGAAATAGCAAGTGTGTGCGCGCAATGTGTCATCAACATCAAAATCAACAAGGAAGACGTCTAATAGCAAGTAAGAGAGGCCGATAATAACAGTAAAAAATGCACCCAAAGAACCGAAATAAGCAGCTTACGAAAAGTGGATTATCAATCGCATTGTTACGTTACTGAATTCGGAATTCCATTACGATTGAAGAGTAATTCGATCCTTCAAATGCAGCTGCTGTCGAGGCTATGTAAACAAAAACATAAAACTGCTGTAGTATTTTGCTTAGTCAAAATATCCTCGATAAATGCTAGCATTTATAACAGATTAAGGCATTTTTTATACAATAAAAAATGAATTTAGCACAGTTTTCATATAAACATCTTTTTAACCTTTTTAACGAATAAACATCTAGCTGCAAGAGTTTGGGAATCTAGCCAATTATTTCGGCGAATTTGCTTCCCTGCATCCTGATTGGTGCGCATAAAAATAGATTGAGTTAAATTAAGGTGGTAGCAGCATTCAGCAACTTAAGGACATCATCAACAACAGAAATACCTCAATGAAAATCAAACTCTAGATCTTCAATGAATTTTTCCTACCGATCATGACCTATGGAAGGGATGCTTGGGTATTAACATACAGTGATAGAAATGCACTTTCAGTGGCTCAACGCAAAATGGAAAGAATGATGTAGAAAACAACCTTGAAAGATAGGAAAGAAAATACTTATACGATTAGAGTTCAGAGATATTAAGATTGTCGAAACGCTAAGAGTTAAGCATTCTGAGTTCAATGAGTTTATTCCGTATAATCATTTGTATATAGTTTTATCTACATATTTAACCGTTACTATTCATTTATATCGTTGTTGGTTTTCTTGGATCAACAATGCTACCTTACATAACTGGGCTGTAAAATAAAACATTAATCAAGACTATCGGACACAACTGGTCACAGGTCGCTCGAGACAGAAAGCGGTGGAAGCAGTCAAGGGAGGGGTTCCTCTAGAGGAGTGATTGAGCCCTTCAATGATGATGATGATAAAGGTAGCAGAGCTGAAAAAACTAAGACTCGTATAATAAATCGAATCTTATCTAACTCTAATAACCAGCCTTAGAGGTTGGACATTCAAAAAGATCAAATAAGATGTAACGCCTTTAAAGTGGACCTATCACTTTTTGAGAGTTTGCATTTATAGAAAGAGTTTTGATGGTAAGTAAGAATGACGTTTACAAAACTTCAATATCTTTTGTCGTTTATGAGTTATGATCGTGCGAAGGAAGTAGTTTATGACGTCATAGCAGGGACCTATTCAAAGGCACAGACCATGGTATGAGTAGTAATTGATCATATCTTCAGAAAGTGTCAGATCAGATTTAAATTTTTTCATATACGCCTTAGTCCATTGGTGTGCATCTTGAACTTTTAAATCTTTAACCTGTTGACAGGCTTTGTCCCAGGCTCTTAGTTCGTATTATTCTCTGGTCTGTAACGTGAAACAGGTCCCTACTTTGACGGCATCAATTTATTCCTTCACACGGCCATAACTCAAAAGCGGCAAAAGATATCAAAGCTTTGTAAACGTCATCCTTACTTACTATAAAAACTCTTTCAATAAATGCTAACTCCCAAAAAGTGATAGGGCCAATTTAAACATTTACTGAAGGCAATTTCTTGGCAAATGTTATATTTCTGGTAGCTAGAAACAGCAAACAGAATTGTAATATTATGCATTCTTTAAATAACAAACATAATCAAGAACACTTGATTTCGTATTGAAGTGAGCCCAAAATGACGGCTTATACACACGAAAAAAGGAAAAATTCATGAAACAACTTGAACTATTATATCCGCACAACTTACAACGTTTATTCTGGTGACTGCTACGAACAATGTGTCACAAATGTGAAAAAATGTTTTACCTTATCTTTTGCAACTAAAATCTTTATCAAAACATAAAGCAATATGTTGGGAATAAAAATTAATAAATCAGGATTTAATGCGGCGCATTGATAACGAAATCACAGCTGCGGATCGCTTATGTTTATTTATTTATTTATCTAAGCTTGAAAAATAACCTTGAGGGCAAATGCCGTACACAAGACATGATCCTCTTGGGTTTTATGCAAACAAAAGATAGCTTAAATGGTAACCATGCCGATGGACACGTCTTCTAACACTAAAGTGGACCTATCAATTTTTGGGAGTTCGCATTTATTGAAAGAGCCTTGATAGTAAGTAAGGATGACGTTTATATATATCACATCTGGATCAGGAAAGCCTATGTCAGAGAAAAACTTCGCCTCAAGCTCTACAGAACACTTGTAAAACCAGTCTTGATGTATAACAGCTCAACTTGGAGACTGAC
>JAACYV020088782.1:0-11158 GCA_009936425.2 Chrysaora fuscescens
CAAGAGAATAGCATTGAAGGTTTTGCTACTTGTTGGTGCACAACCAAGAAGGTAAAAAAGGGTATACCGTAAATCCTTGAATCGGCCCCCCTCGAATAAGACCTCCCCTCAAATTAGCCCCCACCCTAGAGCGAGAAATTGTCAATAAGCCCCCCCCCCGAATAAGCCCCCATCCCTGACATGTTGATTTTAGCCTTTTGAGTCCATATTTGAACTTTATCGAGTTATAGCCAGAAAAATCACTCTTTCGGTTGATGATGAATCACAAAATGTACAATAAATGATGATGATTTTATGAATAATTTTATAAGACCCCCCTCGCTTAAGCCCTACCCTAGCCTCCCTCCAAAATAATCAAAAATAAATAAGCCACCAGGGGGCTAATTCGAGGATTTACGGTAGCTTTGTCAGACAGACAGAAACATCGACGACAAAACTGGAAATTGCCGTTTTTATTCGTGAATGGCAACGGAAAAATGCTAATTAACTAAATGGCAACGGAAAAATTATTTGGTTAATCGAGAATTGGCTTGCAGAAAACGGATGCAGGAAAAACTTTTTAGCGCTCGGATAATCGAGGTTCGGATAATCGAGGATGTACTGTATTGGTTTCGCAACTGAGGCCTGGCTTATCCGATACCGGATTGAGTTTTGCATCGGTTTGGTTTCAACCCATATCGCACAGTTTTCATTGCAATTACCCGACACCGGATTGCTACTAACCCACTTTTGATTGTAGTTACACGACAGAGTCATCCTGCACTGCGGTGTCTAAAGCTATTGTCTTTGACAACTGCGAAGCCCAAATGGAGTGGGGCGACACCGGATTAGTGCAGTTACACGAGATGGAATGCGGAGCAGAGTGAATCGGATTCATTTTCACCTCACCTCCAAAGCGGAGTGGAGTGAAACCGGATAGCCTTGGCATCGTGTAACTGCACACTCCTACCCAATGCGAAAAGCAATCCGGTGTGAGATTAATCCGGTATCGTGTAACTGGGGCCTGAAAGTGTAAGGGAGACAGTAACAGTCATTATGTGACAATTATCATGCTGCTGACTCGAGAATATACAATTAACTACAACCTAGACCCCGTTTACACTATGCCGTTACGAAACGAATACGGTACAAAACTGTTCCGTTTTGGCCTTGCGTCTAAACTATGCCGGCACAGTTTTGTTATGAATACGGCACGAAATGAATACGGAACGCTTACTCAGCTTTCCTTTTCCTTTGTTCCAACAAAAGTTTTCCTTTTTTCCCTTGAAAATACGAGACGTTCCCATGTTCACAAATAAAATGACAAGTTTCCTTGTTCCCTATAACCCTCTCTGAAGGTACAGCCCATGGTGTGAGTAGCGTATCTTCAGAATCGAGTCCCGGGTTAGCTTCCAATGTGGTTCATGGGTGCCTTCCAACCACTGATGTAATATTTGAATTTTATAGTTCTAAGCTAGTGACAGGCTTTGTCCCAGGTCCCGGTCATCTCTCATAAACGACACAAGATATTAAAGTTTTTTAAGCGTCGTCCTTACTTACTATCAAAGCTTTTTCCATAAATGCGAACTCCCAAAAAATGATAGGTCCACTTTAAATTATTACATACGTTGGTTTATGAGTCGTTGAATTTCTTAATTTTAACATGCAATTGTAAGATTTTCCAGAGAAAACGATTTACGCCCGGCATTTAAAGGTTTCTGTTCCTCCATCATGGGTCTTTTCCGCCATAATGTGGAAAATCATCAATAATTTACGGTAGGCCTAGATGCGGCCCTGATTCTTTTCACAGTGAATAAAGACATATTTTCAATTACTTTCACAGGTGTTTGGGTTCCACGGTGTTGGTAAAAGAAGGCTACTGGGTTACGAATCAAACAGGCAAACTGAATGCAATATACTGTCCGCCCGGTTACTGCAATTGCACCCGGCCAAGAGACCATCTCACTGGCTGTGTTTACGATTCCGGGTTCCCTGGCAAACAGTGCCGTCGTGGGAGAAAAGGTAATCTGTGTGGCAAATGCAATACAGGTCTTGGCTTAGCAATGCACACTGGAAAATGTATTCCATGCAAGGAGACATCTAAGACAATTGGGATTCTGGTCATCGTTGTTGTCTCAGTCGTTATCATATCTGTTATGGTAGTCTACTTGAACCCGTCGTTCTCTACCAAGCTACGCGGGCCTACCTTTTACACCCAGATGCTACCATACTTTTTGGGCAACCCGAAAATGATTTTTTATCAAGTTTCCAGTGGCATCGCCTCCTTCACGGCCCTCGGTGGACCTGCTGGTTTGCCGTTCGACGGCTGTTTGAGTGAAGCGATGGACAAACTCGATGTCAACGCGCTTACGTACCTGTTTGCGTTTGCCGTTCTGCTTGTCCTGTGCGTTGTTTACGTGCTGGATCGTTTCTATGTGCTGCATTTCACAAGAGACTCCCCGTTCCAGGCTTTCTGGATCCTGCTCGTTGGCATCTACGTGTTTTTCAGCGAAACGTCTCTGATGTTCTACTTCTGCGTGCCTATTGGATGTAAGTTGGAAGTGTCTATTGTATTTGCGAGAGCTTTCTACTAAGGCTGATTTCCTGTGCTTTTTGTCGCGCGCGCGATCGATCACTTAATGTAGAATGAAGTCCTACTCTTTTCTGCGATCGCGCGGTCGCATTTTCTAAGAAAATCAACTGCATAAAATCGCGTGCGTAAACAAAATCAGAGTAAAACATGCACAAATGCAGTGGCGTGTGGTACTTACGGATGCGATAAAAGTTTTCTTTTTAATGGCATTTTCAATTAACCCCATTTTCTTTTAGCCTCGTTTCATTTTTTTACATAAACACTTTTTCTAACGCTAGGCCCGAAACGTCAGCGACAAAGTCACTAAATGAAAATCAGCCTTACGAAACACCCAATATTTGTTCCTGGTCCACGCATATTTTATTGTTATTTATTGTTATTTTCTGCTGGTCAAAAAGGTTTGCATCATGAATTTGCATAATATAACAAAAGACGTCACATTGTGCTCACATGATTTGTCTAATTATGCCAATAAATAGGGCAATGTTATGTCACATGCCTGTTATATTCTTCCGCCTATTGGACACCATGTATTGTATTTTCAAATACTTTTTGCAAACATCTTTTCTTTACTACCATGCGACAAAATAAAAACCAAAGGAACCACATTTGAACCATTGGAATCAACACTTTATATTTAGCCTTTTCACGTTCCAACTCAGAATGTAACTTTTTTGTCCTAACATTTATCGATATTTGTTTTCCTACGATATTTGTTACTTCTAGTTTAACAAATGTTAATATACACTGATTTAGACTGACATGAAGCAATTTCGTTGATTTCATAAGACAGATCATTTGCAATATGAGCACGCGCCTTAATCTTCGAGCAACCAAATGTTTATCAAAACTTTTAATTGCTTGATATTTTGGACTGCTTTAATTGCATCGGGAAGTTAATTCCATATTAATTTTTTTCCCTAGCTGATATTGTATTCTTCTACGACGGGTCCTTGGTGTGCTATAAAGGATGGCATCTGATTATGATCCTGGCTTCGTCGATCGTTTTACTCTTCTTCGTTCTTCTGCCGCCCTTGTTTGTGGTGCTGATATGTGCTGGTATTGTTACCGTCCCTCTACAAGTCGTGGACGCCCTTACCAAAGGCCTAAGGTATGTCAGGGGTTTCTTTTAATTCACCTTCTAGGCACAGTGCACATGTATTCAACATACCAAGATACAAAAAAGAAATATGGAGGAACAGTCTTCAATACAGGGGCCCATGTATTTGGAATATGATACCATCAAACATTAAATCAATCATGAACAAAGACCAATTCAA
Organism: Chrysaora fuscescens; assembly: GCA_009936425.2. NCBI lineage: Eukaryota > Metazoa > Cnidaria > Scyphozoa > Semaeostomeae > Pelagiidae > Chrysaora > Chrysaora fuscescens. The sequence goes on from JAACYV020088782.1 coordinate 3,853, forward strand.
AGAAAAACTCTAAATGAATGCATAAAAAACTTTTCCTTTAGAAAAGAGGCCATATTGATATCCAACAAGGACTCTGACTCTTGCTATTAAATTAAAAATCTATGATGATCTGTACTTTGTAGATATTTAGATTTTATGGTTTTATATTTTATAGGGCTTTATACTCGATTGTAATTAGTAGTTATTTTAATTTGCAGGTCCACATCAGCCGTTGGCTGCCAGACATTTAACCTGCAGTAACAAATAATATATATGATGATATGATATGTACATAGTAGAAACTCCTAGAAAACCGAAAACCCCAGTAAAACTTTGTAAATTGATAATTATAAATTGATAAAGCTAGTAGGCTTTTAAATGCACTTTAATTACCTTATTATAGGGATCCGTTCCGTTGGTGGTGGTCTATTGACCTCATCAGAAGATTGGGCTTCGTTGCTGTATATGTTTTTGTGCCATATGAAAGTGTCAAACGGGTAAGTAGTTGATTAAATATTATCCTATGAATACATTTGAATTGAATTGAATTGATTGCGTGAGCGCAGCAAGAGTTTACTATTTGCAAGCACCCGAGTTTCGTTTCGGTCCACGCATATTTTATTGATATTTTCCGCTGGTCAAAAGGTTTGCGGTATGTATTTGCATATTACAACATAAGAAGTCACATTGTGCTCACATGATTTGCTTGTTTAATTGAGCCAATGAACAGGGCTAGATTATGTCACATGTTATGAATGGACCAATTAATGCTCTTTATTGAACCAATGAACCAATAAACACTTTATTTCGCCTTTTCATGTTTCAACTCAACATGCAACTTTTCTGTCCTAACATTTGTCGATATTTGTGTTCCTAAAGGAGTTCGCCCACTAACTAACTGTTTATTACTTCTAGTGTATTATTACTAGTGGATGTGTCGTTTTCGGTCTTCGCTGCAATGGGTGGATTGTAACCAAGTTATGATTACTATATTTATTTCTAACGCGCTCGATGCCGCGCAAGTTTCTGTGTCGTTTCCATCCTTAAATCACTGAAACCCCGTGAAAAAGAATTATCATAATAATCGTATTTATTTCTAACGCGCTCGATGCCGCTGCGTGGCATCTTCGCTTACGTTCCTGTGTCGTTTTCAACCTTAAATCGCTGAAACATCGAGAAAATGAATTATCATAATAATCGTATTTATTTCTAACGCGCTCGATGCCGCTGCGTGGCATCTTCGCTGACGTTCCTGTGTCGTTTCCATCCTTAAATCACTGAAACCTCGAGAAAAAGATTATTATTGTTTTGCAGGTCGTCTTTATAATGATCTCAGTCTTTATCTTGGCACTCCATGCACATTGCCAACCATACCGCAGTAACTTCTCAAACATCAGTGAGACATTCTTACTGTTATCAATCTCGGTTCTCGCAACACTACAGATAACTGATGATGATGTTTCCAACATTGTCTCTGCCGTTGTTTTCATGGTCACACTCTTGTACATATCTGGCCTCTTCTTGTTTCTGCTTGTCCAGTTCATTCGCAGAAGACTAAAGGGAAAACAAAGCCCGCAATTTGAAGAATTTCAGAATGATCAAACTGAGAACAGACCCCAAAGATCAATAACACCAGAAAGAATAACATCCGCGCTATCTTAGTTCTTAATTTATTTTATTTTATTTTGGTAAAATCACTTTTTAAAAGTTTGATGATTTTAATATAATTTAATTTCGCTCAATTGAGCTGACACTTCACCCTAATTGGAACCTGACAGTGGATTCCGGATGTTTTCAAAGGAACCCTACTCGGTATTTTAGAAAGTTTTAGTGTTCATATTTTCATCACACTCGGTATTTACAGTAGATTTCCTTTTATAAGATACCCGAGAGGTGCTAGAAGTTAAGATCGATTTTTTTGAAATTTATCGAACCCTGAAAGTGACTGGACCCCCTTTAAGGTTCCATTTGGAGAAAGCTACCTTGGTCTTTATATATTATAGCGAATCTCTAAGATCCGATTTTAAATACAGTTTTAATAACTTTCCAAGTCTGTAAGACTACATTGATTTTTATAATCATATGGAGGTTTTTTTTCAATGTTGTAACTTATTTTTGATTATATTTCCGAGTAAAGCGCCATGCTGGCAGGGCCTCGTCTTGATTCAATTTTGGAAGTCTTGAAAAGATGTGAGTCTTGTACAATAAGTTGTATTTTGATAGTTTTGCATAGTTTACCATTGTTTCTAAGCCACATAAAACTATCTTATCATTAAAAAAAATTAAATTTGTTAGCGGTTTTTATTTTATTAATGTTTCAAAGATACATCAATGCCCTCCTCATTTTATGGAAATTTGAAAAGATAAAATCCGCGTAGCTAATCGATTTTTAGAGATAATCGATGTTGACTAGCCAATGTAAGTAATTTCATTTGGAGCAACTCGGTGTGGGCCTACTGTTTATAAAGGTTTCCTTGTATTGAAACAATTATTTGCTTTAGATCTGCTTTCGTATTTTGACTATGTAACTTTACATAGACAATGGTTTCGTAAAAGTCTGAATCGATAAACGAAATATTTTGACTTTATAATATTTTTTCATTATATAATGTAATAACTTTGTATAGCAATGTAACTTACTAAGTAAGTAGCTAAAACAGAAAATCAATCCGTAGCCTCGTTTTTGTGTTTGTATCCAATATATCCCACAATGCCTTGGGTCTACATCTACCCATGATGCAAAGTGCTAAATTTACAAAAGGCGGTCTGATCGCCACCCATTTTCTGTTTCGAAAAAGTTTATTTAGTTTTACAGTAAACTTTTGCCTCAATTTTTCGAATTCACCCTACCAGAAATAAGCTTAGTGTAATTTAATTTCACCAGAAAATGTCTGCTGAAGGCCCAGAGGAAGGAGAACTAGAGACAACCCAGGATGAACTAAACGAAAGTGAGTTGTTGTTTTTCCCCAACCGAATTTTTTGGTTTATTTTGCTTTAGGCCGTGGAATGAAAATTCACAAGAAAAAGTCTAGAAGAAGTAACAGTTGGACATGGATAGTTTTGTCATTATAGGAAAATCGTGATTTCATGTTTCATTTTTCGGAGGAAATCATAACGGCCTGAATTCGTGACCCTCTGGCCTCGTTGCGTGACGTCATTGAATGTGTTGGAATTTGATAAACGATCCACTAGGGATAATGTTCTCCTTCTTTTAAGAAGGTTCGCAAAAACGTCGAATCAAAACTAAATCAAGACTACTGTGCTGCAAAGATTGGACTAGAGTTTTAGCTTTTGGTTTTCAGGAAGAAGGTTTTTACAGGTTTGCAATCTTGCATGCAGAAGTGCATAGGCCTTGTATGGCACTCTAGCAACCTAGATTTTTTCAAAGGCGAATGGAGAGCTCCTCCAAAGTGCTGCTGATGATCAGTATCAGCCTTTTGAAAGTCTGAAAGAAAAATTGAGAAATTTTCTAAGCTTGTCACCTGTGGACTATTCTCAAATATGGTACAGTTGGTTTGGAGTTACCTTGCAGTATGGCAGGTTGAAGAATGAACTTCACAGAATGCAGAAACTTTGTATACTTTGTATATAGCGTCAACATTTCCTTAGGATTTTATATGTTACTTGCGATCTGGTTTTTAGGTGCAACTGAAGTCAATGTTCTTCATGACATTCTTGGATTTGGAGACTCAGGGGGAAGAGATGAATTTCAAGAAGAACTAGAAAAGGAGGAGCCTCAGATAACTAGTAAGTCGAGAAGCAACATATATTACTTTTTCAATCCTTGCTTAAAATTGGAGCTGGCAAGTTGGGAAAAGCTTCCCTGATTTGTTGTTTGAAATAGCTTGAAACACTGATTTATTGTTTAGCTTGATCAGCTAATATTCATGAATCAACTGTTAAAAAATGTTTCATAAGCTTGATAGCCATGTTTCTCTTAAATAGAATCCTTAAAAAAGCTCCTTAAGTCACAATATTTCTAGATAGCATAGGGAAATGACACTTCGGATATTTTTCCTATAAGATAGTATTGTTATGATATTTCATATGCAAAATTCCAGATTAATACTTATTTAATATTAATTAACACATTTTAAGTTAGGATTTTTAGGTTTTAGGTTTTCAAAGTGACAATTTAGGGACAGTAGAAATAATATAGTAAAGCACAACTAATTGCACTAGTATGGGTGTGCTATATGAATTATGCATTATTATGATTTTCTTGTTTGACCTACTGGTATTTATTAGCAGTTCCCAAAGTACTGACCTTGCAAATCAGACTTTGTTTGCTATAGTAGTACAAAAATTGTTGAGGAATATAGCTGTAGCAACGTTCCTGCAAAGCTGTTCATATAAATGTATTTACTCTCTGCAGTTACAACTCCAGAGACACCAAAAACTCCAAGCAAAACTATTAGAAAGAAAACTGTAAAAAGTTCTGAAAGAAGGACGAGAAAAAAGCCTGTAAAGGCAGCTGGTAAGAAAACCCCTAGCAAAGAAAGGCAAACAAAGAAGACTGTGTCTTCAAAGGGAACCACTGAGGCAAGCAAAGAAGCCCAAGCTGCTGAGCTAGCTGAAGCTCCAGCTGAAACTCCCATTGAAAATGATAAAGATGTTGTTCCGGCTGAGGCAATGGATGTGGACGAAGCAGTTAAGGAGACAAAAGAACAAGTGATAAAACAGGAGCAGAGCCAAGAATCAGATGCTAAAGAAAATAGTGTAAAGAAGCCAGAGGATATTCCAAGTGGCTCAAAAACTGAACAAAAAGATGCTTCAGTCAAAACTACTAGAACCAGCGCAGCAAAAAGGAAATCAGCCAGCAGCAAAGCTGGATCTAAAGTTTCTGCAAAAACTGCCAGTGGAGATAAGAAAACAGCATCTCCCAAGAAGAGTAATAGCACAGCCACAGGCAGTGTAGCAAAGCAAGAGGCAAAGTCAGCTAGTTCAAAGGCTTCACAGAAAAAAGATGGTAGTGAATCAAAGACTGGGAAGAAGATTCTTGAGAAGGATGCTTCAAAGACAAAAGAAAGTAAAGTTGATCCCCAGAAGGAAGTCACCGATGCTGTTGCGACTGATGATAGTAAAACTACTGATCCGACATCAGTCAGTGAGGAAATTTCTTCAAAGGATATTAAACATGAATCATCATCAAAACTTGAAAGTGGAACTAGTAAAAAAAGGAATGTCAAAGAAAAAAGTGGCAAGAATGATGGTGAGCTGGCAGAAAAGAAAGTCAAAGATGCTAAACCCAAAGATGCCAAAGTAAAGACTGAAAAATCCAAAGAAAATCCTGACCCAAAGGTGAGATTAACAAAATCATAATGATCTTTTTCCCAACGTATTGGAGTGATCATCTGGTACTCAAGCTTTTGTAAAATATATGTCAAAAACCCAATTAACTCAATTCAATTCAATTTTCTTTATAGAAAACAAAACTTAAAAACAATACATACTTAATTAATATAAAAAATGCATTCTACACGACCCAAGAAAAGAAGAGCTTATCTAGCTTGGGCCGTTAACACAAGACTAATAATAATGTTAAATACAATATTGAAAATGTTAATAAGAAACAACAAGATGAAACAACAATAACAAGTTAAGTGAGCTATTCAAGTGACTAATGTGATGAAGGATTTAATAGCTATTGATCATAGTTTGCTTTAATTTAGTTACTAAAGGTTTTGGAGTCAGAAATTGATTTTAATGACGAGGGAAGCTTAATAGGTTACTCGCCACATAGATACATAAATTAATGAATATGAGTGTAGCTAAACAGAGCAAAATGATGTCATCAAGCTTTTTTAGTCAAGCTTTTTTAGTCAAGCTCCTGCTTGAATGGAAAAGCTTATTGAGACAAGAAGTCAATAGTTTAATATAAAAAAAAAAGATATCTCATGTTGCCAGAAATTTGCTCGGAGATTAAGAATTTCAAAGTTTTCATTTGTCCAGCATGCGTCCACAGTCTCTGCTCTGTCGCATAGCACCAGACCTGGCCTTGAAAGCCTGAACACAGAAGAATTGATAAGCTCGACAATAACCTGATAATTTATAAAAACATGAAATTTTCTGAATGCGTGTACCCCCTTGCAACATGACCTCAAGCACATTTTTGATTTATGAGTTATAATAACCTTCCCTCGTCATTAAAATCAATTTCTAACTCCAGAACCTTTAGTACTAAATTAAAGCAAACTATTATCAATAGCTATTAAAAAGAAACAACAAGATGAAATAACAATAACAATTTAAAAGTGAGCTAGTCAAGTGACTAATGTAATGAAGGATTTAACATTTTCAATATTGTATTTAACCTTATTATTAGCCTTATGCTAACGGCCCAAGCTTGATAAGCTCTACTTTTCTTGGGTCGTGTAGAATGCAATTTTTATATTAATTAAGTATGTATTGTTTTGAAGTTTTGTATTCTACAAAGAAAATCGAATTGAATTCGGTGATGAGTTAACTAAGAAGGTTATGAGGATAGTAATTCATCTATCTTAGATGATTGGATGGAGCAATTAAGCTTTTAACATTTGTGTGCTAGATTTGAATAGCATTTTTTTGTTTTTCCGAACATATTATAGACTGGTGTGAAAAGGGAGAGAAGCAAAACTGAGAAGCAGCCAAAAAAAGATGAACGGAAGGAGAAGAAAATTCAATCAAAAGATAAACAAAAAGATGGTAAGTGTCAATTCTTCTTATTTGAATATAATGGACTACAAAATATGAGATTAAATTTCCTTGCCCTAGACTTGAAGGACATGTAATTTACTATATCACATATCTTGACCCATTTTCAGAGTTATACACCGTTACAATTCTAAGTTACGTTACTTTTTTCCTAAGCAACATTTTTTTTTCGGTTGAAAATGATGGGGTTTCAGGTTGGGGACACGCAGGAGTAGGGGTACGGTAGAGATGTGAAAATCTATAGGTGAGGTTTTTTGAAAATTGACTTGAGAAATAAATATAGTTTAAGAGGGAGATAGAAGAATCACGTAGTCTGGAAGACTTGTTTTGTACAATTTTCTCTGGTCTGGAATTTTCTCGTAGTCTGCAAGACTTGTTTGCAAGATTTTCAATATTGACACTTAGTGTATGGATAAAAAATTTCCCTCGAAAAATGTTTCTACACTTAAAGTGATCAATTCACATCAATTCGTACCGTAAATCCTCGAATTGCCCCCCCCCCCCCATACAGCAAGAAATTGTTAATAAGCCCCCCCCTCGAATAAGCCCCCACCCCGGACATGTTGATTTTAGCCTTTTGAGTCCATATTTGTACTTTATCGAGCTATGACAGAAAAATCACTCTTTCGGTCGA
>JAACYV020088893.1:0-43472 GCA_009936425.2 Chrysaora fuscescens
AAAACATGAATTGATATTTAAAAAGTGGCTTGCCAGTGATATTTTGTAACAAGGAAACATATAAGGGCACAAAAATGCGCCAAGGATAGGATTTCACCTGTTAGCTAACTATTGCTTCACAGCGTTGTTTTCAAGATAATGTCTTGAGTGGGCTATTGTTGAAATAATGTTTGTCTGTTCATCATTAAGAGGTAATAAAAATAGCAAGAAACTCACCCAAGGGAAATTAATAGCTGTCAATGAGATTCTAGCAGATCCCCTCATTGATTTTTTTGAAGCAGCAGAGAAAGAATGAGAGCTCGACCTTGATATTGCACAGAAGCGTCGCCGAAAATCATCTCGCACCTGTAAAGGGAACTGAGTAATTAAGAACATTTCCAATTCAAACTCACTGTTCAAGGATTGGCGTTAGGATTTTTTAACACCGATAATTCAAATTACAACAATTAGGTTTAAGGAAATCGAGAAAGAATTGCTGGAAAAAATAGCGAACCTTTTCATTCATGATGCAGTAGAAGATAAATATGTACATTCCCTGTGAAAGATTAAAGAGAGTCAAAGATGAAAGAGTGTTAAAAAAGAAATCTAAATTTGAGGACAAATAAGGTACAGAATTTTGGACATTCTTTGGCCCTATTTCTCCAGTGGGACATAACCACTCTTGGCAGCTCCAATAGAAGCAAACGATAATGAAGAGGCATTTTCAAGGGCCTCCCTCATCGGGTTCAGAATATTTAGAATATAGAATATCATTTTTCAGTTCAAGGTTAAACAGAATATACACAAAAATAGTAAGTTAGAGCTTAACACGATCGCTATTTTATCAACAATTTATATTTTATTCAAAAGCCACCTGAAAAGATCCTTGCATATGTTACAGAGTTATGTCTTACCTGAAAAGCATTGCAAAAGGTGAATAAATACGCCATAACAACAGCGTCATCATTGATATATAATACTCCAAACAGCCATGTTATCCCCAGAAGAGGAACTAATCCAACAGAACCTTTTGCCCAATAGCTATGACATCAAAAGAAGAGATGTAAATGTTGTGATTCATTAGACACGCTAACATGAATTAACATGGCTACATGCATATTCATTACATCTGATCTCTCTTCATCGGAACTCTATGCTATCGATATTTAATGTCATTTTGAGAACAAGTCTAACTTATTGCATTTCCTCTCCCTCAAAAATATTTAGCTTATCTCCCTCGATAAAAGTATAACTTTACTTGAACATTTAGACATCTTCTGTTGGCCTTTTCAAGGATATAGCCAGCAAAAATCTAAGAGTTTTGGGGGACGAGAATCCAGTAAAGGAAAACAAATGTTTTCACTAGTTTCAAATTACTTCCACCACTGGAACAACTATAATGAAATCGGTTAAATGATAAATGAAAGACAAACCTTATTTTGTCCATAGTCCTTCTCATTTCTTGTTCTCTGGCAATAATTGACGAATTGCGCAAGATGGTTCTGAATGTCATTACTAAAAATACACTGTTGACCTGGCAATAAGAGATATTTGAAGCTGAGAACCAGTATACATCGGATATAATAATATATAATAACAATTACAAATGACACAACTATCACATGGTTCAACATCTATCAATAGCATATTTAAAAATCGACAAAATAACAGCGATCTCTGGTAGTTATATTTGCACCTACAAATACGTTTCTTCAGCGCATTTCATGAATAAGCAGCCCTAGATTTAACGATGTATGACTTACCAAGATGATAACAAGCACGGGGACAACAAATGCCCATATAAAGTGATCCTTCGTAGACAGCCAACAGCTATAAAAAAACAGGGAACGCTCTAAAATGGGATTGACAGTGCAACCAACAAGTAATCATGAACAAATATGGGAAGAATTAAGCAGTACCCCATTTTTGAAACTAAATAACATTTCTTTTCATTAAGCTTAACAGAAAATTCCAGGTGATTTTCAGAATGGAACAAACCTATTATAGCAAAACATTTTAGTACAGACAAAAAAGAAACATCAAATATCACTCTCTGAATAGGATGAGAGCACAAATTATAGTATAAATGCGTTATATAGTAGCAGATGAGGACAATTAATTAATTGGTCTAGTGGTGCATGAACTGTTTAATGGTTCTCGCTGCAAATGTATGCAAATGTACGACTCCTGTTAATGCTCCTTTAGATATGCTGGACCCATTTTGTGGAATAATTTGCCATTGCAGGTCGCAAAAGAGGGGTTCAAAAATGGATAAAATTCTGTGACAAAGTAACCTGTTGCCCGATTAAAGAGACGGATTTACGAGCAACATGTGAAAATACATAAGAATGATAATGATACTTTCACTCACAAGCTATCATTTCCAAACCCATGAGGATGTGAGCCGCAAAGAACGACAGAAAGAACAGCTGGGAAACCTAAAGGATAAATATTTTAATGATTTTATTATTGATTGGCTTAACAAGCCTACGTACTGAGTCTTGCAGCAATGAGGAGCAATGCTTATCAGTGTCAGAAAAAATACTACCAGGCAGCTACATGTACCTCTAAGAAAAAACCTCTTCTTATCTGAGGCCTCTCTGCTGGTCTATGGCTTCCTACAAGTGATGCAGCACTTTGGAATATTGATTCACTCAATTGAATCTTGACGCGTGTCAAAAGTTCTTACAATCTTAGCTATAGTGCTATATTTTATGCAAGGTACAGGAAAATGTAGAAAAAAGAAAAGAATGTATATTACCATGTTCCGATTTATATCCGATAACTAAGTACTATTACTAATCTAATCATCAATATTGAGCCGTGCCTCCTTAAAGTCTCCATTGCTGGTAAAAATATATGATTGCATTGTAATAGTTTATTGATTTCGATTCATTCTTTATATTGCCGATACCTGTAGGTAAATTTAAAAAAATGCCAAATTTAAGATCTGAAGTAATACGTACCCCAACAAATGGCGTAATAATGCTTCTTGAAACCATCTCCTCTTGGAAATATTTGAACTAACAGTATATACAGTTGAACTCCTTCCATAAGCATCCACAAAAAAGCAACCAGCAAGAAGTAGTAAAGAAACGTTGCAAAAACAGTGCATACGATCTGAAAAATAAAAGACATTTCCCCTAGTTTGTAAAAGTATAAAATATACAAAACATTCAGTTAGACAATAAGATTTTGTAGGAGCTAATTTGCTGCCCCAAACAAGAGTATTATATTCCCTTCATTAACTCCCCTTATTTCATCTACCACTAAAGCAATGCATAGTAGGAAAAACAATAATATATGACCAAGATATGACAGAAAGGTTCTAGTACTTCTGGCCTTACTGAGTTTCTAAACTTTACCTTGTTCTCTGTCCTGGAGATGCCAACCACGAAAACGACGTAGGCTAACGCCAAAGAGACGCACAAATTCTTATGTATTGTGTTGCGCACAGATTGCAACGATCTGCAAAATAAGAATATATAATTAATTCCGACTATCAAGTATCAACCTTCGTTTACCTGAGGTAGTCTTAATATTGGGTTGCAAAATGTTGGGTTGCAAAACGTTGAAGGACTTTATTGCAAAAACTATTGTAGAGCTATACAGTATACAGGTAGCACAATTGTGTTCGACTACAATGATGATGATTAGCTCCTAGCTCCAATCTACGACGATACAACAATTGCATAATAATTGTATTTTTTCAGTACAGTCGGTAAAGACAATACGTTTTGCCAACACGGGGAAATCTAATTTTGTGCTACAATCAGAATGTAAATCATATTGCCAGCAAATCATCCCCCGGTACCGAAGAAAGCAGAGCCAGAAATTTCAAAGTATTTTACACAAAATTTTGTGTTGCAAATCATTTTGACGGGGTAGTACTACAAGTAGGACCAGAAATTAAATAATTTTCTTTTTTCACAGGACAACCAAAAGTAAAAAAAGGGAATGTATTTCAAAGGGTGTTTCTAAGGGAAAATGATTATGCCCAAATCTTTTCTGGGTCTAGATTATTTCGTGATCACTCATGAAATCGCGAAATGTTTTATTACCCAGAAGGTGAATTCGAGAGATTTGCAGTCAATCGTAGCAAAATTACAAAGTTTACAGAAAACATATTATTTGAACATAAGACGATGGACTCACTTGCAATTCACAAAAATGCTAAGTGCAAGAATCAAACACAGAAGACTGATTCCAATACCAATTTGAGTTATAATCATCAAAATTAAGCCATGTCGGGCCTGAAGAAAACGAAATTAAATAAATTCAGAAAAGTAGTAAAAAAGAAACAGAAAAGCTGATTGAATGGCGAATAGCAATAATTCTATTTCTAACTTCTATTTCAATGCTCCTGCGCGCCCTACGCATGGTTGATTTTCGCACTTTACCCGTGTACATTCCCGTCAACCTACAAAACAATTTAAATTCATCTAATCGTAGTTTCTTATTTTTTTGCTTGGGCTTGCTGAACGGATCGTCCTCTTTTGTCGCACTCAGCATTTTAATGTTCAAAATGTAAATTTGAAGTTAAAGACATGATCATTTTGAAACGAAATGAAACACTTTTCGTTGGCAAAAACCAACCTTTTGCTAACATAGACATAGAAATTTAAGCAACTCAAAAGTGGAATAATCAAAATCCAAAAATAAAAGCGAATCAAAGATGCAATATGAGATTAACTTACACTGAGTTTAGTACTATTAGTTCGCATGAGAACAGCAAAATTGGTAAAATGGCTTGTGTGACAAACTGTCTCATCAGCTTTAACCGAAATAGTTTGAACTCCAGCTTGGGACCATGTAGGTGAGCTTAAAAATGAAGAAAGTAACAATTAATATACCTGACATATCCAATCAAAACAACTGATGCATCCAAACAACAGTTATTCCAATCGAGAGGAACAAAATCATCGAATATTTTGCAACTGATTTTTAGGAGGCAAACCAAACAAAAGCTTATTTTCTACCTTGAGTTAGTATTCCAGAAAGAGCATTTACTTTCCGCCTTCTTTGGATCAAGTTTCTACAAGAAAAAAAGTAGTCTTTGCTTTCGAACCCAAAAGACAGAAATGCTTACGTAAAAGAGCATTGCAGTCGATGAAAAGTTTCTTGCTTGAAGTTTTGTAAAGTCAATGAAGAATGTGCAGGAAGGAAAAATGGTACAAATGGAGTGGAACTTAAAACACTGATTAAGATGAATTGGAAACCATGGCCCATTTGAACTCACCACTAATGACTTTCCGGAGATGACAACCGGCTCTGGAAATGGCCTAGTTGGCTTCGGTGAAATAGCCAGCGATGTCACGAATGTGTTGACAAATACAGATCTCGACTCAACAGCATTTGTCCCTTGGACACTAAAAGGGCAGAAAGAACACAAATTCAATCACCAAAGATGTGGGTTCGCTAAAAGACATTTTTCAAATGGAAATCAAAGATTTCTCATGGCGTAATTATTTAAATTTTCCCTAATAGTGATAGCAAAACATTCAACTACAACTCGCTAATTCAAAATAACTTCTATTTGATTGGAGTCTGACTTTGAGAAGAGTTATTCATCCATTGATATTATTTTGATATCATATAATTTGAAAGTGATGCTAAAAAGAAACATCATTGAACAGGGGCTCATAATGGAAGAACATGCTAATAGCCATCTCGACAGCTATGCCCCGGTTTCACACTTACGCTTGTTCACCAGATAGAAGCTTGCCAGCATTTCTTGCAACAATACAGACCGAGAAACATTTCGAATTCCCACCTGTAAATTAGAGCCATTCTCATTATAACAATAAAGATAGCAATTACGCCATTAAAAAATTCAAACAACAATGGAAATTTAAACATCTTATGAAATAACCAATTGCAGCTGGATACCAACTACCATTATTCCTATTCAGAAGTAAACATTACGCGGTAATGATTACCTGCTATATCCTTGATTGTTTTTCTAGGTATGTTCACTTGGCCTAGCAGCTTCCAATCGGAATTCTCCAATGTCGCTTTGCCCTTCAAATCGTTTGACAGCAGACTTACACTTCCACTGCCATTTACGGCAATAGCTTTGGAGCTGGAAACTAAAACGATCCATTTTCGTTAATAATAACTCTAATATAACTTTTACACAAATAGTGTGGAGCACAGTTAGCGTAAAGAAGTTTCAAACTACAAATAATGCCTAGTTCTAAAAAAAGAAGAAGCAAAAATCCATAAATTGAGTAGCCAAAAATATTTATTGAAAATGAAAAAAAAATTCCAAATAGGTTTTCAAATGAAATGAAAAGTAATATTGTGTAGACACCCACCAATATTTGGGGTAATGGAATCGATGTAGTCTATTGATTCTAATTTGCTTTTACTTTGTGCTTTAATCACAGCCAATGCAAGATCCTCAAGATTTCTAAGTAGATCTCCAACAGTCTTCGTTCGGTGTTTCTAAAATCAAGGCAATTCAGATATAGAATTCAGAATTAACATACAGTATATCAAATATGCTATGGTGATTACGTGATCCACAACGAAGCTACAATCTCATAAGTAATTCCCGCCTACTGAAGAGCATCAACAGATGTCCATGATAGAATCAAATGAAGACAAGGAAACAACCACGAAATGCAGGAAATGTTTTTAAAAGATTTAGACAATAAAAATACTTTTTTGAGAAAATCATACGTGATATGCAATAGGGTTCAATGAGTCATAATCGAATCTCAAGTTGACTTTTAAATAGCACATTTCTAAATCGTATATTTAGTTGGGGCCAATGACCATTATTTTGATGGTTAAGAAGGGGATTTGTTATTGAATTATGCAATATATAAAGGTAAAACATGGTCACGTGGCAATTCTGAATTAAATTACTGTGCTCCATGAGATCAATTAAGGTAGAAACATGTCCGAACAATGCACACCAGTGACTATGATGACAGCCAGAAAGGATGGTTGGATGGCCTGGCTCAATATCTAAGTAATGGGAGTTCTTCGCTATAATTCTCTCAGTTTGGCCTTATATGTCGGATATTTATAGTTAAGAACAATAATACCGGTGGTCCTGTTAGCAGTTGCATTAATCAAATGTAAAACAACCGAGCCTTCAATACTAAAAACCATCAAACTTAACAACGTGGAAGTTCGGAAAGAAATCCTATTTTATAAACAGAACTGGATTCTTCGGGTTATCACTTTGGGGGGGCGTTTGCCTTTAATTGTTCTAGAGATTATAAAGCTTTAATATGATAGCATTTGCTAACCAGTTTATGTCCCAGGGTCGTGTACTCATTTAGTCAAGGAAAACAAAATCATGGCGGATAATTCAGAGCTGTAATGCCTATAATCCTATTAAAAATATCTTTTTTAAACATTTTGTGAAACATTTCTCAGCGTCAGTCGAACAAAGCACCAAAATGCAATTCGCAAATCTACACTGGAGTCTCTGATCCTATAATTGGATGATTAGCCTATATTTCGACAGACGTTCACAAAGCGAAGCGTTAATCAAGACACGGGCAAAATTGTGCCAGATTTTTACTGGGAAAGTTCTCATTTTAGTAAAAAGTAAAAAAGCAGTTATAATTTTGACGTATTTTTCCCAGCCGACGATGAGCCTTAGCGTGGGCGAAGATAAGAATGTTGTAAATGTGCTGAAAACAATAACGAATATATCTTCAATGGTTCACTCCTAAAAGCTTTACAGCCGATTTGAGATATGGATAGGCCCTAGAATATCATCAAATATCAAGCGAACAGAGCAGAGAAAGGGCATACCGCTGTTAATTCATTCCATGCACTGCTGTCTAAAAGATTGTTGCCAACTTTCACGAAGCCCTGAATAAAAAATTGCATTTTTCATGTTAAAAACGCATCGAAACGCGAAGTTGATAAGTGATAAGAAGTGCTTAAAAGTGAAAAAGGCGGCAAAACATTTATGATTGTAACATAGCTAAGCAATTTTATTTATGCAACTATTTAACGAAGATACGTCAGCTCATACCATTAGGTTAAGCATTATATATAGAACACCACACACAAATTTTAGAAATGTATAATATTGTCTCCATATTGTGTAGTGGTGCTATATAGAGATTGCTTGTGGGCATTGACGCAATTTGGAAACTGGCTCCAAGACTGCAAGCGGTGAAAGAAAAAAGATTTAATGCATGCGAACGCTACTCAACTTTTTATGCATACATGAAGATATAAAATCTGTCAAGATATAGCCTGTTGCACTTACTCTGTTAAGTACAGTTAACTCTCCTTTCTTTGGGTTCTTTAAATCCATCTTTATTGCTTTAACTGTTAGGTCTCTAAGCTGCTGTGTGATGCTGATAACATCTCCGGCCACTAGAGGATCTTTTGACTTGACCAATAATTCGTTTATGCTTGAAATTGATGGTATATTTGGATTGTTTACCTGATAAAACGCGACTGCTATTAAAATAGTGTTCAAGAAATCAAATAGGATCAGTAGAAGGGTGAAATACAAGCTTCAATGTAATTTCTTCATAAGTATTGTTGAATTACTAAGTTTATCTTCAACTTCTCCTTGTGTAATATATCTTAGAAACATAACTAAGGAACGAGAAGCGGCAAAAGAATAGGAGCAGCAAAAGAAATATAAAATTTAAGATGACAGAAAAACTTGAAAATGAAAAAGTATTCTTACATTCTTCTGAATTTGCTCCAAAGAATTTGAAACACATCCTGACGTGTCTATGAAATTGGACCATTTGGCCTGTCTGTCTTTTGTGACGAAACATTCTCTTGAAGCAAATCCTAAACATATATGTAAATATTTATGACAAATGTAAAGCCGCATACACTTAAATATAAAGAACTAAATATTCATAAGCACATAATTTTCGAGACGTTACGATGTTATAAATCTCCTTTGATACAGTTGTTAGAATTTGTAGATTTATAATGGAAGATCACTAAGGCAAGAAAAGTTTTTTAAGTGAGATTGAAAAAAATGAAACAATTCACTAAAACGACAATATCGAAGCAGTAGTGGGCCCGATCCTCAAGAAATCGTCAAGTCAAATTAGGCTGAGTTAATTCAAGTGAAGTGAACTAGGTCATGCATAAACGTTTCATGTGACGACGTCAAACGAATTTAAGCTAAAAAGGAAAAATTCGGCTAACTAGACAGTTATTGCGACTAGAGAGATTTTAAGTAGCTACTTCGATGTAAAAAGTCACATCGCAGAACTGGCAGAATTCGTACGAAACAAAAGTTCTCTTGTCTTTTAATATATTGTTACAACCCTTCGAACTTTAAACATGAGAAAATCATCTTGACAAGAAGGAATAGCAGGAACAAGGGCCATGCAGTAAATAAAAGTAAATTATATTTGTCAATTCATTTAAAATTGGAAAAAATGATTAGAAATTATTGTTAGGCTACCAGTAAAGTTTGTAAATTTTTCTGTAGCTTGAAAAGAAGACTAGCAAATGAGAATCTACATAAAAATACAGCGATGATTATAACAGGATATAAATGCTATATTTCATTAAAGTTTAAAGTTTTAAAATGGTAGAATTTTAATAGACAACCAGTTAGCGGTTTCGGAGGACAATACGCTTAATGAATATAGCTGGTTAAACACGTGAGAAAAAGCGTTTATTTCGTTGTTATGTGGTTTGCTATACGAAAGAGTACCATGAATCTTTCAAATTTAAATTGGGCTTTTTGCAATACAAAAAGACAGATGAATGAAGCAGTCAAAGAAAATCAAGATTTATCAATTTAATCTCAATGCGGTGCATGAAAACCCGATAAATGAATAAATGACTAACAGGGAACTTAGTGAAGCAGTAAACAAAGCCTAGATGATTTTATTCCTTTCAATTGTTTAAGAACTGATGGGCTACTTCTTTATTCATGTATAACATGTGGTCACGTTATTCCCATAGATATATCTTTCAAATCTAGACAATAGACAAGTCAAAACAAAAAGACATTTAATTTATGCAAGCCAGTGAGAGAGTTTGCTTGCATTTATTATGTAAATTGGAACTGTTTCTGGTTATTAGACATTTTCAAGTTTTTGCTTTAAGTTTAACCGTCTGTCTCTAGAACAAAGATAAACAGAATCGCTTGCACAGATAAATAGGTCTATATTTAGAGTTATTAACAACTAAAAAAAACAGTTTAATAACGCCAATTAGAGTTTTTAGCCAGTCTGTCGAAGAGGTGTGCACAACAAGAGCTAAAGCACGTTTTAGCCAAGGAATACATAGCCATAAGTTACACAAACACATCTGCGAATCCCAGCATATAACAACCACCCTTACATTCAACAACATGAAGGAACATCTCTAGTTACGATATCTCTATTGTTAGAAAAGAGAACAAAATAATTGCTATTGAAATCATAGATGGAGAAATGATCTACATAAGATAGCTAATCTCACCTGAACTTGCCGCAGGACAAGGCTCTTTCCATATGCCACCTGTAGGTTTCTTTTTCCACACAATTTTCCTGAAAATTTCTTCACCACAAAATAGTCGACTAGCTGTCGATGCTGTTGTAGGAATAGCTATATTTTGGAAAAAAGTAGATTAAAGAAATCAAAAGTCAGTTACAAAATTAAAACACTTGAGCTTTAGACAACTAAAACACACGAGAGCTTTCAAACCAGTAGTTAATGTCAAGAAAAGTGGTTGAGGAACCTATTTCCTGAAACTTATCCACTTCGACTTAATAAATAGTCGTTTAAAGTGAAAAAGGGTTTTAAAAAAATTATAAGGATGATGATCCAATTCCAATAAACATCAGATGAAATGGTAATTTATCCTAGAGATGAAAAATAGCACGGGCACTTGAAAAACAAATCTTTACTTTAAAAATGAAGCTAAAAATGTAGTAATATCTGTACATAACAAGCTTTTCTAATTCTCCTGAAATCTCGTTGTTATTTCCATGTAGTTGGAATTATTTCGTAGACCTTGGCAATATATGCCTTTATCATAGTTTATACCAGTTGCTAGATTGTAGTCAAGCTTGAACATGGGAAAGTTGAAGAAAAAATAAGAAAAAGGGGGAAAGGTAACTCTTTCTCGTGTTTTCTACTTCAGAAAAGATTGAAAAACGTATGGAAAAATATAAGGAATATTCGACACTCTATGTCGCCCTTAGATGCTATACGATTACAAGCTAAGGAGGATATCTGACGGCAAAAAAAAAACACCAAAGTCTACTGAAAACGATAGGGTAAGGAAACTATCCGATTTATCTGCGTCATTCTCACCTGAAACTACAGAAGACTTGCCAGTTGCTCTAGCAGAAGTTGTTTTATCATTCCTAGTTACTGTGAAGCCTTCAGTGGTAACCGCTGGTCTCGCTGTTGAGATATAATGGGAAGGAGGTGTTGATTGACCTCCTGTGTGTGCGTTCCTTGAAGTCGTTTTCTTAACATGTGTATATGTGTTTGAAATGGACGATGCTCTTGTAAATGCTCGTGTTGTGGATACTCTAGCAGACGATGGAAGAGGGCCTGTCTTCACAGTCGTTGTAATAACTTTAGGCATGCAAAAAAAGGCAAACAAAACTTAAAGTCTTATTCAAAAACAATTTGGTATTCTGAATAATTGGTTTAAACAGTATATTAGTCTGTTAATTGTCGCACTCGTAAATCTATATGCCTTAGTGTGGTGGATACAGCCAATAGGGCGGGCTATTCACTAGGTGTGGTGGATACCTTTTACATGGTAGGTTATTATGCTTTATAGCTACTGCGGGTTACGGTGGGTTTTTGTGCTGCATGTGGTGGATTACCTTTAAAGCGTAATAACCCGCCCTACAAGTCGCATACAATACATAAAGGCGAAAAGGTTGGCAAGCTTGCTTGCATAGTATAACTGAAAATAACAACAAATATACTTAATATAAAATAATCAATGTATTTCAAAGGGCATCCCTCAATCATGAGTCAAGCAATCATTATTGAATAACATTTAAATTCATCATTTCAAATGATATCAATTCATTTAATTTCACCTTTCTTCAAAAATAAACATGAAAGAAGACGGAAAGCCACGAGTAAAGCCTGAAAGTTCCCAGAAAGTAATGTTGTGTAGTGATATCTCAGTATTCGAGTCATTTCTCAACCTGAGCAGAATGGATACAGTATCCCCCACAGCCTATTTTCTTCCCTTTTCGCTAAATCTCTCCAACAGACGTTCGAGTATAGAAAGAATTGATTCAAAGTTGGATGAGGCAAGGTACATTTGGTGAGGTGGGGATGTTGAGATGGGAAATTCGCCTACGCCTCCCTAAAGATCTATAGTTGAAAAAAGCTGCTTCAAGTTCACCATTTATAGGGGATCCATAGATAAGATACTTGAAACAGAAAGACATTCAATATTAGGTTCTGTGAACAAGGTTGTTCTTAACTAGCATTTCGGAGAAATACTTTAATACCAGCTTGGATAATTCAAATTCTAATAAGCTATTTTTGTGCGTTGGAATGTGTTGATGTTGTAATTCATTTAGCATTCGTGCATGATAGCATGATTATCATCCAGGTCGTTTAACATATAAACAAGCCAAAACGAGTTTAGAAGCCCAGAAAGGTCCGGAAATGATAGGCGTTTCGAGACAAGGTGACGTTGCAAACAAATGCGGTGGTTAGATGTCGAAGAGCTAGATATGGTAGCAAGGAATTCTCACTGCTTTCAGAAAAAATGGCAGCAGGGGCCTAAGACCAGAACCTAATTACAAGGTTTTATCCTACCTGGAGCAGCAATGCAAGACCAAGTGCCAGAGAAACCCTTTTCGCTTGTGCTGTCGTCACTTTTAAACTTGGCAGTAATACTAGGGCCAGTCGATTTCCATCTCATGTCAAACAGCGCGCCACAAGCTTTGTTCTGCTTGAGTTTTCCAACACTTCCTTCAGCAGATAATTCATTAGCTCTTTGAGAGGATCCATCAAAGAATATTAAGTAGTCGAAAGCACAAGTTTTGTCTGCTTCAATATTAATTCTTCTTAAGTTCACAGATACAACATGACGATACGGGCAGTTAATAAACCAGATACAGTTTGAGCTGTCCGGGTAATTTTGGGGATAATTTGGTGTACTAAGATTGCCACTGAGTGAGCCTGCGTAGTTACCACCGCATACTGCAACTGCTGCAAGAAGAAATTGCACACAAACCCAATTTAACGATAAAAGCTTTCGAGGCATTGCATTTCGTAGCAAGATATTTCGCAAGCACATTTCATGGTAACGAGCAAGTCGAATTCAGTTCTATCTTGACAACTACACCTGCAAACCGACTTCTGAATACTGTATATAGCTACTCACTGCTGGTATGGGGGATTGCACAAGAGTGAAAATAACGACGCTTTTCATAACCTTAGTGGCTCAATAAGAATCATTTGTTAGAAACAGTATTCAATAGAAGTGCTGCAATTTCTAGACGATTCACAGTCTTGATTTACCATAAATTTTATCATTCGAAAATACAGCTGGTTTGAGTAGTTATGTTATTATGTGAAAAATCATATTACAGAATTTCTATTACCCGTCTGAAAAGAGCCGACACAAACCGTGATTGCTTTATATTGTCGCTGGTTGAATTGAATGACAATTAATTGTATCTTTCTGAGATTTGCATGAGCGGTGAGGCCAACAAATTTCTTGACCATAGCTATGTTTGTCTCCGTCATTAATGACAATTGAACACTTTTCACTATTTTGCGAGTGTTGATTATCATATTTACCGGAATGGCCCAAATGGAAGAAATGGGGAATATCCCTGACAAACTTATGCCCCCTCTTGCCCCAGTCGAGCATAACAATCTCTTTATTAGGAATACAATACCTAGTTTAACCTAGGCTCAGGAATATCGAGGAAATTAAAATCAATTCTTACCTGCATGATCTTGCAAAGCAAGCAGGGATAATATAATCCAAAGTGCCTGAAAGAACAATAATGTAAAATTAGGCAAAAAAACCAAAATAATGTATAAATGCAAATTATCTAAAAGATAATGTATCTTAATTGACTTGAAACTCGTACAATCATTTTCATTAATAGATATCAGTTCAATTCTAAAAAGGCTCAAAACCCTCTAAAATCATACAAAACAAGTTAGGGGTTCGTGTGTTAATTGTGGCATATGGACCGCAGTTACTATTATTATTCTTATTTTAAGCGAATCGTTCTCCAATTCGGGATATCATTCAATGACCTTTGTTAGGCCAGACCATTGTTATTTACAAAATGTTTGGTTGGCGTTTTAGGGAAAGGAAACTAGATTTCTTGTATTGACTCACGAGTCTAATCATACTTAGACAACTAGATACTGAAGGGAGCCATAAACAGCTGCTAATACACACTTAAAATATTAGCACGCTTATGCAGTCGTTTATAAGCACGAACGATGTGAGGGCAGGTGGCCCTCAAATAAGTTACCAAATTTGCCAGTATAACCGAGGACTGCAGGGTCATACGGGAATGTGGCCTAGAAGAAGTTGTACTTCAATTCAATTCTGTACATTATTAGGATTTTCCTACCCAGTTCTGGAGTGTTCCATTTTTGGAAAGATGAGCGAGCATATGTCCAAGAGCCGTTGTGGTTCAAACGTTTGCATCATATGAGCATGCGCTTATATGGAAAGAGTTAAAGTTGAACTGCGTATGCTCACACGGACGTGATTAAATAAAAGGTCATTACTCTGTTACGCCTCCGCATGGGCTCCTGCTGATTGCCCGGAATCAGAATTATTAAACAGAGTGACTATAATGAACTCAAAATATGATCAACAAGTAGGGGAATGTCCTTCATAAAGTACAGGCCGAACCATTATATCTGTCCAGCAAAGAAATTTTCTCTAACGAAGAGTTCAATTCGTAGGAAGATAAGAGAAAAATTTCTGATTTATAAAGCTCAGCCCTACAAATCCCCCAGCCCCTATTGATAAACTAGCATCATAATTAAGATATGAGGTAACACAGCTGGTGAAGCGATATCAAATGAATTCCTGGTGTTTTATTCATATATATTCGACGATCTTAAGAACGATATAATCGACAGCTTCAACAGCAAAACAATTCAGTAACTTTCCGTAATATCAAAGAAATTCGCAAAATCACAAACAAGAAACAACTGAGAAGTTTCTATTTGTAGAAAATACTAGCATTAGTATTTTTTTGGGGCCCATGGCGATTTTGGAGTGCTGTTTGAAATGTTGACACGATAAAGCAACATGCAAGGCTGTTTCATGGTGTGATTGATACGCCGACGATGAATTTGACAACAATCAAGTTAGCATGTCCCTATTCACCATATTATCACGATTTCGTTTGACAGAGGGCGTCGAAACTACGGCACATTGGGAAATAAAATTGAGCGGCAAACCGAGGCTAAGCCTCGTGTGGAATGAAAATTTTCAGTAGTCACCCAAAATTTATTTATATAAAAATTACTGAATAATTTTCTAAAGGCCCTGCAATGAAAAGCAGACCATCGTCCATTGACTGCTCCACTAGATTATATACGATGATGTTATGATGTTATGATCTGGCTGGCAAGGAACAGGAAACAATTAAAATGAATCATTTTATTCTAGAGCAGCCATACGTTAAGATAGCCGATATCAAGTTTTGTTGTTTTACAAAACATAAAACAACTTTCGGATATTTTTATCAAAAATATAACAATCCATTCTACAAAAACAAAAGCAAAACGAATGCAAGAAATTTCCCAAGACCTGAAGGTCATTGGTTAAATCTAGTCATAATAACCTTTTGTTAAAAATAAAATTATCCTTTACAAATTTTGCTTAAACGACCTGTTGCGAAAGCTGAGAATGACTTTTCTAAACTATCGGTTGCCCATATTATTAAGACTTCTCATCATACATAAGAATTGTAGCAGTGAATTCCTGTTAATCCAGAAATTGAAACTTGGACCGATGCAATTAATCTGTAATGTGCAAAGATGGTCACGACAGCGTCGCATTGTGTTGTCAAGGGCTTCTTTGCTAGATAACAAAGAACCATTTCCGCAAATCCTTCCTTATCAAAGTAGGCCCACTTGCATAATTAAAAGTAAGAGAAACTGAAAGCATCAGGGCAGACATTGGTTGCGTGAGGGGATTTAAAAATGAGGATAATTTAGATTACCATAATGGTTAGGCTGCATTATAAATCAAGTTAGCCAATAATAATAATTTGCTTTTATCTCTAAACAACAACCCGAACTTTTATATTAAATTATTGCCAAGTTTATCTCTTATTCCCAGTTTTGACAGATATATCCCCCACTGTATAACCAGAGTGAAAGGCAAAGGTGGAAGATTGCTTATTAACAATCTGCACATTTAGAAAAATCCCCATCTTACTACACAACTACTTCTGTTTCACATATCGAATTTTCATACAAATATTACAACAATCTTACCATTTCAAAGATCTTCAATTCCTTTGCGTTATCTGTTTACAGCGGTGTCAAAAGACGGAAAATAATTTGGCATTAGAAAGCGAGCGAAGATCTCTAAAGCTCTGTCAGACAAGACACGAATCATTCACTTTCAAGTGTCAATGCTCAATCATGCTAGCTGGCACTTCATTTATCATTCCGGTATTACGATGTGACACCAAGCTCAGTCAAAAGAACTACAATTCTCGTATTAAACAAGAGTAAATCAATAATCTTTTTTCATTGTCTATCTGTTTCCCACGAAATCAAATAGATCACACATTATATGCATATTTGTTGTTCAACCATTAAAACGTCATCGAAGCAAGAAAATCAGAGTGGAAGCACCGCGAGCACAGCAGTAGCTTTCCTGCGTGAAAAGCTCTAGCAAAGTGACCAGTATATTGAAGGGAGCTAGGGCTGTTTAGGATGAAACAAAGAGATGCGAAAATGCTCCTTCACAACGGGTTGATTGCGGATTATTAATTGATGCTAGCAACCGCAACTTTGCGTAGACTCGGGACGTTCCTCAACGATTACGACACAAATCAATTATACACCCTATACCATACCTGCCACTCTCTTGAATTAAATTTCAGGCTTTAATTCAAGGAAACCCAAAGCCAAATTTGGACCAATTTTTGCGCCTCTGTGGGTTAAGTGGCTTGAGAACACCATACATGCAGAAGATCTGAGACCGTTTTTCAGCTCTTTCTGGAAGCTGAGAATTCATGAAATTGGAGATATTGTGATATCGTAGTGATCACTTGATTGGTTCGTTTATAATTACTGACGCTGTTTGAACGGCCTCATTCGTCCCACATACTTCGAGCATTAAAATATTAAATATTAAGCAAGAATTTCCCATAATAAAATTTAAGTTTTCTAAACCCTAAACCTGATAGTCATACGTGATTCCGAATGCTGCAAAGCTCGATAAGCCGGGTTTACATGTTAGACCTAAACTGTAGGATAATACAAGATAATATAAATATTTAGGCACCGATATGTCTACAGCAGCGAAGAAATTTGGCTTACTCACACCTTTTAAGAGCACCAAATCAACAATAACAAAGGATAGGATTTCATGTAAAAAATATTTTTTTTGAGAAGTAACGCGAAATTATCAGATATCAGAAGATAACGGATGCTTTTGAAATTGAAATCATCTTCCCTAAGCCTGCAGGCAGTTGGTTTGGTTGAATTAACTTTGAAATAGTTTAAAACATTATAAACAAGACTTGCTGCAATACTTGTGTTGTGATAAGGTAAGAAGGCCCACCGTCGACTCTGGCCTCCATTTGAGTCCACAAAACCTTTGAGGCCATTTTAAATTTACTTATTTACCTCGTCTAATCGTCGTTGTCAGTTTGTTTTGCTCTCAATCACGCATGAACAGAAAATAGGATTTTAACATTAAAAGCTATTCATCTCAAATACCGTGCAGAATTTGAGAAAGGCCAGATTTTTCTTATTTAAGGGCATTAAATCATTTAAAATAAGATATTACAATTCAAAGTACAATAGAACAAAAACAAAAACTGAATTAATACCACCAAAGTGTGTCTTGCTTCGGCCTAAACTTTTCAATTATAAAAAACGATTTCTAACCTTCGACATAGTTACACCTGCCCAACATATATTCTCGAAAAAATCAATGTAGACTTCCAAAATAGCATTCGATGGGTTGTAAACCATAGCTGCTAGGACTTTCCAAAAAAACCTAACGTTGTCAAAACAGAAGTGTTCTCCTTTCAAAAGTCTGCAAAATCTTTCTTCAGCGGAATGAATAGACAAAACGTAAGCACTTCAGATTCTCAACCTTTATCTATTCTAATCGTTTTAATATGTATTAGCTACTTTTCAATAAGATCGATTCAAGACGATTTTGAGTGACCTCACAAGCTTTGTGTGGAGTGTATTTATAAACAATATCAGAATATGACCGGTTATAGCTATTGTTTACACCGGCCTAGGCAGCGCTGATATTGCCTTCGATTAATTCTGTCATATTTATCGGCAGCCCCCTTCCTTTTTTTTATCTAAATTCACCCTTTTCCAAATAGCCATGAAATCGAGAAAACGTTGACAACGATAATATCCTAGGCCCGTTTCCACATAGCAAAAGATTTCCAGTGAAAAAACATTCGAAACGGGCCTCAAGCAATTTAGTTTGCAATGACGTAATTAAAGTTAAACTTCGCGGCTTTTCGTTGCGTACTGAAAGGAATGTAAAACTTTCCTACAAATCCATTAAGGGTAGTACCAAAAAATGTCAGAAACTTAAGCAGGCGCTCTAAGGGGTTGAGAGCGGAAAATGTAACCTTTGTGCTTTCGGCCAAAACGCTGTTGCTACAGGTATTATAAAATTGGCAAAGGGAATGGGGAAGAACTGTCGACCGCTAAAATAACCTAAAACCGTCACAAGAGGAAAACCAATTCCAGAGTCTATCCCGACTTAACTTCAACCGATGCCTGAGCATAGAAAATTGAAAGTAATTTCCTAAGCAGCGTCAAGTCATTCAAATGCGGGTTTTACAGCTACATCTAAAAATCCTCGATTTTTGCATGAAATCACTTTTTATTTCTGTATAGCTACCAATTAAAGTCAGAAAAGTTGCAATAGTAGCTAGCATATGTAATATTTATTACGTTAAAATCCGTGACACAACAATTAAGAAAATCATCTCAACGTACCTTGTGTGACTAACACACAGTAAGACCATCAAGTAATTAATTACAAATAGAAATTAAGTAGATTGGTTATCTAACAGTGGAAAGAGAAATGTAGATTCGATCAATGAAGTGACAGGATAATTAGAGCTTAAAAGCCAGCTTCTTCTGCTTAACAAAATAACTAATGTAATCATCTGGAAGGAACAAAGACCTTA
Source organism: Chrysaora fuscescens (assembly GCA_009936425.2). NCBI lineage: Eukaryota > Metazoa > Cnidaria > Scyphozoa > Semaeostomeae > Pelagiidae > Chrysaora > Chrysaora fuscescens. The sequence goes on from JAACYV020088893.1 coordinate 19,311, forward strand.
TACAAAACAAACGAAGAGTAACAAAATTTAGTTTGTGGGTCAGGTTTTCCTAATATTCTTAAAAAGAGAAAAGCTTTTAAAGCCGGAAGGAATTCTTCAAAATAAATCATGAGAAGTAAATTAAAAAATTATAATAGTTGACTTTGCATCACATAGAACAAGATTGTTAACAAACTACAAAAGAACCTTTGAATTAGGAATCCAAAGGTATCGTCATTCACAGGCCTAGTCTTCAGACGTTCTAATTAATCAGCGTGTACAATCTATTTCTAGTTATATTGTAACGCAATTGCCATAACACTGTACTATCAAAAGTTGTTAATCAAAAAATGTCTAAGTTGGAGATCGTTTCATCGCAATATGAATCTTCGACATACCAACGATGCAGTGCAGGTAAATCGCAGCCACATTTCACATCATCGTCACACCCATTATCATGTAATGTAGATAAACGTATTTTTGTGTCTTGAATTCAGGACAACATAGAGAAGCAACTTTTCCTAGTTGCTACAGCATTCAGAAAAAATATAGCATTGTACCAGATTGCTGTTATTCATTTTGTGCCGTTATATTGCTTAGAAAAGCTGATTTATTTTGTAGTGTTCATATAAAGGAATGCAATCTCTAGTTGAGGAATGCTATCTCTAGATCTCTTGATGATGCGAACACCGGCTCTTTGTGGAAAAGCCCTGTGTTCCTTGTTTTTAAGGTTTTCCAGTAATTTTCTTTTGCTTAATTCTATTATTGGTATCGAATGTGGATTAGTGTAATTTTCTGTTTTATCTCAAATTCATTTCATATATATAATTGGGACTCCATAATACTCCTTTTCAGTTTAAAATGCAAATAAATCAGATAGAATGAAGAGTTTTCCTGCAGGAATTCTGGAAGCTGCAATTAGCAGCTGATATAATCGAAATTAGAAACTAGGAAGATAACACGGTCTAGCTCGGAAGGAACATTGAATTGACAAGTAATTAGGTCCATCCCTAATTACGCATTCCAGGTAAAGATAACAAGCATTTGTGCAACCAGCCTGTTAAAGACAAATATACACACGATTTTTAGCAGGGTCTTCAAGACAGCTGCAAATCGCAGGTACTGGGCACCAGTTTGGTACAAATGAAATTAAACATGTGGATGATATCATTTCTTGTTGGGAATATGAAACTCTTTGCTTCGCTCTTGAGGCTGCTCGACATATCTTCTCCCATGCCTGCTCAGATGACGTAAAACCAGGTTATTTCACAGCAGTAATCAAACGTGCAAAAAACTGGCCTGCTGTGACAACTTTTCGTCACACCAATAAATATTCAGGACGACGTGCTAGATTTCTACGATTACAATTAAGAATGTCTTGCGTATTTGACGGACTGGAATAATGATAAAAGAGGCTTCCTAAAATAGGCCAGTTTCATTGCTAGAAGATTATGAGTCGTAGTTGGAGCGGGGTATTGAATATCTGTTGAAGCGGGGAGCGAAAACTAACGACGAATGTAATAAGTACAGGTTAGCCCATTGAAGTTCACTTGTGTGAAATAAGACGTTGGGAAAGAAGCGGCGTGAGATTAGGGCTCTAGTAGAATTCATACTACATTTATACCACAGCATCAAAGCTCATGTAGGCATCGAAAAGGATTGTCAAGGCCATTGTAATAAATATTCTACAGGAGGAAGTTCGAGAGAAGAGCTTATTTAAAAGTTATGGCAAGAAGAGGGGAGCAATAGCAGTGAAGCTCTCAAGCAGTGAAGTTATTATCGCTGATAGCTAGGTGACATGATGACATGCACATGAAGAACTTTGAATAACTGAAACCTGTTAGTCACAAGCACAAATACCACAAAATTATATTTTATAAACATCACGATTTCTATTATCGTTTTAAATGCTTCCCATTAGGGCAAGCGAGATAGGAGAGTGTTTGTTGACCAGTGCAATGCAAGTCGACCACGCCATGCCAATGGCACCATAATACATACACCTGGACAAGCAGAAACTACTGATACGAACAAACAGGTCTACGTTTATTCTTGATATTAACTGACGCCAAAAATTAAAAAGGTATTTGAGAAAAGCAACAGAGTTGTGGCCACGGGCTTTCACAGCAATGCAGTATGAACGGCCAGAACCACCTCAATCTAGAGGCATCCAAATTATTGCTGAGGGAACATTTGTTGAAGGAGAAAATATGAAATGTTGCAGATTTCTGGTAGAGATGGCCTGGCCGAATGCGTAGAATGGTAGTTGCTATTCATAGTAAAATCTAAAAGTAGGCTTATTCAGTTAGGAAATTAGCTAGCTACATATGGGTCTGAATACAAAGAAAGGTTGCTTCCCAGTGAAGGTTTCAAATTCAAACATTACTAGCAACCCCACCCATTAACTAGGAGGAGGCCAGTTGTAAATAATATAACAATTTATAAATAATAAGGGGTGACAGACATCAGGGTTGATGGAGTCGTTTGATAACCTAATGTAGCTAATGTAACTTTTCGCCGTCCTAAAGCTTGGCAAACTTTGCCGACTTCAAATTAGAAAAATAGCTAATTTAAAGAGATAGCTTCTATTGTTAATAATAATCTTAATCATATTAATAAAGCCCTTCGGTGAAATGACTGCATTGACGGGGTCATCAATTCAACACCCAAAACGTCTAAACACAATAATAATTTATTTTTTGCGGTCTGAGAATTTTCAGTGCTCAGTAGAAAAGTAACGAATGAGCATCTGCTGTCCTGCAAAATGCACATATCGATTTAAATAAAAGGAAGAACACACATTTTTCTCTTAGTAGGGATTGAGTTTTGCAAATTCTATTTTGAAAGGATCCTAAAAAGACAGAAAATCTCCTTGCCAACCTGCTGTATCGTAAGAAGTTGCAGCACAGGACAGGCCTTTCACACGCCACGCTGCTTTTACGTTTTCAAAACAATAAAACTAACTATTCCAAGGAAATCAGATAAGAATCATTTGCAAAGAATTGCGATCTGAACAGGCGTATGGCTGGGTGATTTCTGCTATAGAAATTAATGAAACAATGATAATAATTGTTAGAAGAATTGTATTTGAGGAAGAAAGTTTTCACAAAATTGAATGGTCATGTCTAGATTCTTTCAAGTAAAATAAATAGATAAGGGTGGGAAAAACATTTCATGCAAAGATTTCTATAGATCGGACACTAAGTGAGTTGGCCTTATTCTGCAAAGCAAACCACAGAATTTCTCTACTCGTTTAGTCAGTAGGCCCACTGGAACTTCGTAATTAGCTAGTACTCCATGTTTCTAAAAATCTAGCAATATCTCTTTTTATGACAAAGTTTTTTATTACAAATGAAGATGTAAACTAAGCTCAGTAAAAAAAAAAACGCCACAGCAAAAATCTGTTATAAACTGACTCCCGTGAACATCATTCACGCATCAAAGCAAACAAACTATCAAGATAGCTTTTACACTATCAAAAAATAAAAACCGGCCTAAAAACGTGAAAGCAGCGAGGATGGAAAAGGTGGGTAGACTAGGCCGATATGTATAAAAAAAATGTTTCCCTGCTGAGCAATTCATTCAAACTTTCAATCACGACTGCTCAAAAAAGGGTTCTAATCAAAAAGAAGAGCAAATAACAAGGGTGGCCTTTTCTTCAATATTAGAAATTTATAAATTGGCAGTTCCCTCCTACCGTTTTAAGCAGCACCGTTTCCACTGATGGCATTTCACCAAGGCAAACTCCTTGCATCGTAAAATTCAGCACTTTAGGCAATTAGCTACTAACCAAAGCCATGAACTTTTGGTCTCGGCTCGGAACCAGTGGGTTACACCATAATTTTGAGTGCATTTTTTGCTTCTCGTGTGTACTCTGCTCCGTGACTTGATTTCTGATCGAAAACTCCTATGACGTTACTTGGTACAAACCACGTGATTTTTTAATTAATAGCTATTTGAATTTGATTTCCAGCGTAAATTTGTATTTTTTTCTTTTAACTAAAGAACGGTTGTCCACAAATTCATTGCATCCACACCTCAACACAATTGTCAAGTGTAACATTCATTGTATCTGAGCACCTAATCAGAATACATAATTTGAAAACCACGCAACTTTAGCTCCACCTGTCAATACAGGTCGGGAAAGAAGATCGTGACAAAGATATTTAGCGGCAGTTTAAACAGCATATATAAACTCCTTGAGTGATCCACCACGTGACCACATTCAAACAATGATTCCGTCATCCTACCAATCATCCTTTCAAAGAACTGTCAAACATGGAGGGGACACAAGTTAACTAACAACAATGTAGGGCATCATTATGATATAACATGGTATACGAACTGACAGGCACCAAGCATAAAATTCCTAGTTCACATTATTCATTGAAATGCAAAGCGAAGTTTTAAAAGCAGGGCTAGGGATATATATTATTAACCACTTTGGTGGGAAAGTAGCAGCAACACGAGCTCATGGGGAAAAATAAGTCTTCGAAAGCATAGATTTGATGGATTAGCACAGTCAAGAAACCTAGTCTCATCCATTATTTATTTCGGATGATGGTTACGGGGCCAAAGACGCTCTTTTTCTTCAAAATATTTCAATTAATTCGCTTTTAACTGACACCATATGTTCTGAGCCGGCAAAAACTCAGATTAGAAGACAGTTTCCCGAATAAAGTGGGTCAGATCATGCACGAAAAGGTGTTAGCAAAGATAATTTTCTCTAATGGCATCAACAGAAAAACCATTTAAAACAGCCTACCACATCGCTTTCTTTCGCAATTTTTTTTTAACTAGATATAAACGCAGTTCAGGGGCATGCTGCTCCGCACCTCGATCATTTATTCGTCAACTCAACAGATTCTAAAACAGCTTCATCCAGTACATCTTTTCAACGGCCAGAATTGAGGGTAAAACAAAAACACATTAAGGCAGAAAACAATGTTCAGGTAATGACTGTAAATGAAATTGGAAAAGCATCTTTTCATTCAGATTGACCAAAGCACACAGGAGATATTTCTACTCTGTGTTGTTGTTGTTGTTGTCGTACATGTTATAAACCTAATAGGCATGCGTTTACACAGTAGAAACTAAATGACCAAAATGAATAGCAGTAGAATTTTCATAAAACTTTGCTAAATATTAACAAAAAGAACACATCATCATTCATTTCACGGAAGAAAATTAATTGCTTTGATACATCTGCCTATAAATGTTTTTCTATTTTTACAAAACGTAGAACTTTCGCTCAGGTGGGTTGTATGGAGACCCTTAAATCTTATCGAATCGATAGTCAACAGAAAAGGCAAGACGATTGATTGAGAAGTTCGTTTAAAATTCTTTGTCAAGAAAATTGGGAAAAATTTGGAAAAATAGTAAGACCTTTGGGGTTTCTAAAATGCTATATAAATGAATAATAAAATAGATAAAAAAACCCTGGAATTTCCCGCTGAAACGTAGTGTAAAAAACGGCACAGGAACAGCTGACCACTGATTAGTAGGGAAGAAAGGCGGGGCAATAAACCCCCTGAATTGATAGACATTTAAGAAAAGATAGCAGCATTTAGAAATAGTATAATGGAGATTTCCAGACAATTTTATTATTTCTTGAAGTCTTCCTTCTTGGTTGGGTTTATTTAAATTGCACAGAAAACCGCGAGGAGGGGTACGTATACAAAGCACAGCTAAGTTTTGAGCACTCTCTGGTTTATAAGGCTTCCAACTTTCTGTATTTCTAGTTGGGTATGTAATTATGAGTGCAAAAAGGTAAAGTTAAAAACTTCTCTTAGCAGAGGCAATTCAAAGTCCAGAGTCAAAACGCGGAATAAACACCTGATACACCTCGAAGGGTGGACCAATCCTCTAAAACCCGTAGGCCTAAGCTTTCAGCGAAAATCTTTCTAAATTACAAAAATATCTTGCGCAATTTCTAGAAGTGATACACCCCTCGATTTATCTTTCATGCTACCCCTCCCGCCTAAGCTAATAATAATGCCATAATGTCTCGTGTCATCTTGTGAAAAGGTATCATTCTTGGTTTATCTACCTTTGTCTTCAAAGCAAAGTGTTAAAACTAATTGCTTAGAAAATTGATCAGGTGGGAAAATCCAACGCAGATTTTGCTGTTAATGGCGTCTTTAAGGCATAAATATTTAAAGAAAATCTGCCTTGGTTCGAAAGCACAAGCAATCGTAATGAATATTTCAATGCGGAGTGCTGTCTTGTGTGGATCCAATAAACTTATCCTATTTAGCTGTTGTTAAATGTAGCTTTAGCCTTTGCAAATTTAAGCCACTAACTAACTTAGTCATTTGCGCAATAATCTTCGCGTTTTCTTGTTGCCTGTCTGTTATTTTAACACAGCTTGCAAAATTTTGGAAAATTTGTTTTGAATACAAGCCACTAGCTTACCTCGTTACTCACGATACTCTATATTCAAATTTGAAAAATTGATTGGTTTAATTTTTTCATGAGGATTATGAACGTCTTGGATGAGAACAGGAAAGGATTTGGAGTAAAGACATAAATAAAAAGGAAAGTGCTGTCTGAGTGACGCAAAATAAATACGGAATTATTCAGCACAATACTTGCCGCGTTTTAATGCACCTTTCTGAGCTCACAATCTTCATAGTTCTTGACACTAGCCCCATAACAAGATCATTGACTTGCGTCTAAATTTTGAGAAATTCTTGCCACAAAACAAGAGTGATTGCACAATTTAAATAATCGGCCACTTCGTTGAGTTTGAGTTGAATACTAAAGAAGACGTTTTAGGGATTTTAAGGGAAGAAAAAGAATTGGACGAACACCCTCCCTTCAAAGAAGTTGCTTGATAAACGTGCTAGTTTTCAATGACTCTTACGCAGGCGCATAAAGGGCTCAACGAATCGTTGTTCTCATTTGAGCACTTACAATTGTTTTTATGGTGAAATTATTATTACCGTGTCCATAATACTCACATGATTATAGCTACTACCTTGATTAAATGCGGTGTATGCATTTTTTCGGGATAATAATAATGACACTTTTTTAATCGAAAAGACGTTATGAATAACAAGTACCTGCTAAAAATTATTCAAGAACGAATTACGAATTTCTGCAAATTTATCGGTAACTAGAAAAGACCGGACAATATTACGCATTCTTTCCGCCCCATTTTCCCATTGATATTACTGCATATAATAGTTGCCAATATTAAAAAATTGCTCTAGCTGCCGCATATTGCAATATGGAAATCTTCTTTCCTACCATTCTTCAAGCACCACTTATGACGATACAACGATAAGCTGTGATCCCCTGAAACAGCCAACAGTCATACGAAAGTCACATGACCGTCTCCTGAATGCAACGACAGAGCAACAATGCTTAAAATTTGTTTTAGGAAACATTTGGAACTGAATGCGAGCACTTGTAAGAACGGTTAGAAGAAGCGCTGCGTTGTTATCGTCACTATTATTGAAGATTTTAAAGTAAAAACACCGATCAAATTCAGACAAAGACAGCAATTTTCTCAATCACACAAAAAATACATTGAAAAATAAATAAATACGCAATTTCCTGTAAAATTAATATTCCATTGAAATGTATGAATCAATTTTAGTTAAAGATTTCAGTTTCATTATCATACGTAGATTTTTGTTAATTTATGCACATTTTTCTTGCATATTAGATTCACCTCGTGGCTTTTTCCACTGTTTTAAGTGCATGGCAGCTGATTTACTATGTTATGGACCATTTTTAACAGTTTCTATTGAAATATTCGCACCATTAAATTCAGTTAAGAACCCCTAAAAAAACTCATTTCAAAACTGCCCACAAATAGCAAAATATTTATTTCGGTGCTTGCCTACTTTTGAAATAAAAAAGGCCAAATTTCATAGTTTAGGGTATGCCCTTATATGGTGATATGTTCTTCCTGATTAGTAGCTATGTTCTTCCTGATGAGATATGTTTTAAAACTGTTTGGATCAATAAATGCAATGAAGAAAGAGAAGGCCTATCCAGAGCTGAAGTAGATACAGGGAAATGCAAAATGGTTGTTGTGAGGTGTGTCTTATTGACTTAATAGTAAGCAATATACCATTTCAACTAACGACCTCGTTTTAGAAATCAGATTCGGATTCACCACCCAAAATTTGGGCTAGATGCAAATTTTCGTACTCCTATTCCTCTTATCGCGATGGAAAGTTTGCAAATTTATAAGGGCCACGGCTAATGAATGAGGGCGTTAAGTTTCACATCCACAATTTTCACGGTCAGTTGCCCTAAAAACTATTTCATCTTCAAAAATTTTAAAGAATATTAGGTTCAAATATGAAATTTTTCATCCACACGAACGTTTTAGTGATGAATCCGAATCTGGGGTCAAAAATGATATTTGGCGAAATTTTAAATATTTCCAAAACGAGGTCCTCGTTGGAGGTGGTCTATTGGCAAGTTTTTTGGCGCCTAAACAACTGTGAACGAAGTCATACTCGAGTATACTTTGCAAATTTAAAACACTTTGGTAGCTTCCTAACAATATTTCTGTAACGAGCTAAGACATAATCATTTTCTCCTCAAAATAGCGACATCTAGATAGTTGATTTCCTGGGCCATTGAAAATCATTAGAAATATAGGAAATTTCCAGTTTAAGTTAAGAACACTATACAATAAATAAAGTGTGCAAGATTTGCTATTCTACAAGCCATCTATTACCGCAAACGGGCGAATTCCGTGTACTCTGCCCAGCTATACAAGAAAAGCCACGGAATAAAAAGATCACAGCTATTTCAAACCCTCTCTACATCTACATCACTTTTGTGTTGCTTCTCCCTTTTCTAACCACATAGAGATTCCTTGTTATTGAATAGGCCAACAAGACAATAAGACGCCATATCTGCGCTATTCAGGCCAGCGGTATATCTGAGGGCTAACGTGTTTGCTGACTACGATAGATTTAGAAAATCCCATCTTCTTTGTATTTTCCTCGCTAATTTAAAATTCTCTCGGTGTGAGACAAAAATTAGTAAAAGGAAAACAAGGATTACCAAATGCGGATTTCTCTACATGCATCTGCTCCGGCTTGTGATTTGAATAGGGTATTGCACATCGCTTTATTAGAGTTTATCAATTATCCACAAACACAAGGCGACTACAGGTGCAGTTTTAACATACCTATTGGCAAGATATTCTCTTGTTTATTTACGCTCTCTTCAGAAAGTATTTCGCCATGAAAACAATTTTCAAATAAACTAGCTGAGGAAATCGTTGGTAACGGCATTGTATGGCCTTTCTCCGCATTTCTTGACAGGCCCAAAGACGCACTCGCATACAACCTTCGATATCCCATGTTGTAGATTGGGCTTAATCTTTTGGCAATCTCTACTTATGGGTAGGGATTAAAAAATTAGTTTTGTGTCTGTTCGTATTTGCTGCTCTTTGAATGTTGAATATCAGAGCTAACGATAAAAGCATTCGTCAGTTTTAGTTTTCCTGTTAGGCCTTTTGAAAAAACAGAATCGTTATTGTTCGACCTGGATTCGATAATTTTGCAGCATTTTGGGATGTCTGGAAAGATGCTTATCTCGATGGCCAAAATATAAGCGAGTGTTAACCTAAGACACGAAAGGTTCATAGGCCTATTCAATCGTTGATACAGAAATGAATTCTATATCTTTCGTTTAAAATTCCCACATTCTCACAAAAAAATTGATAATAGGACTATTGAAACTGATTGAAATGAAGGAGTACACAGAAAAGGAGTTTTTAGGAACGTACATGACTGGAAGAAAAGTTTTGGGTCAAAACAAGGCCTAGTGTCCGCTGTTGAACATTATCACCTGAACGATATATAAAGGCTACAGTGGGTGGGTTTTTAGCTCATGATGCAGTAAGTAACAGTATGCTTAGAAGAAAATGAAGCACTTTCGTGATAAAATTAGACCCCTTGTGTTGTTTGATCCAAAAAGTTTGCATGTAAACATGATTACGCCGCGGTGTAAAAGGGGAACTAATGCGGTCGGGTGTGTTGTCGGCGGACTAAAAGAACTGTCAATAGAGCCGAGCTGAGATACCACAATGAACCTTCTCCAAAGTAGTAAGGCACAAAATACCGCTATTAAAACCTATTGCATTTTAATCATCCTATTCTTTGCATTCAAAACTTCTCTTCTAATCAGTTCCATTCTCCAATAAGCAGTTGAATGGAATTAAAATTTTAATCGATTTCGTGTTGCCTGCTTCCTACAGCCATAAACAAATCCCTTCTCGACATGTCTGAGTAAATATGTGCACATAAAGATGACATATTGGCTCCAAGGTAAACAAATCACCTTCAATAGGACGTGGACCAAACTTGAAAATTTAATGAATTTAATGATGCTTCTCAAGGTCTTTTTTGTCGCAAAAGGTAAAAGTTATTCGCCAATCGAGTTTTGAAAAGCATTTGAAGAGCAAACTAATAACTGATTGACAAACTAGCACTATTAATTTTGCTAGCACTTTCGACTGAAAAGGAGTTATTTTAGAAAAATACTGCTCTTTATTAAGTATGGGGACATCCGCATATCAGGTTGTTATTGAAGTTTCCCAAATAACAAAAAATCTCGAAAAAAACTGATTCTCTAACGTAACACAACATTTTTCTATGTTGGCGTTGGATATTTAGATGACGTCATGTTTATCAACCAATGTATTATACTCAATATTATCACCACAAAGAAAAGAGCTACCTAGTGCTTTTAGGACGACGGCAAAGGAAATAAAAAACGATGAATAACATTTTCCTTTTCTGCGTTAAGCAATTTAACAAAAGTGTAGGCCAACTATTGGTCATGACTTTCTTGGGTAAACTGGTTTACCTTTACCCAAGCCACCTATTTTGACCATAGTGACTTGTGCCGTTGTAGGTAGGTATTTAATTTTGAAATTAATTAAATGAAAAGAGGACTAAAAAGCTTACATGGAAACAACAAAAAACCAAAAGAAGATTGTTTGAAGTTTAAGTTCGGCGAGAATTGAACGTTTAACTTATCTCGGAAAACAACAAACAGGTGAATTTTTCTTATCGTATCAGTTTAGTGCTTGTTTGATTCACAAAAGGAATTTAATTATATCATGATTCGAATATATGAACTTTTTATGATAAGATTTGATGGATATGGGAACTTACTCCAAAAGAATGTTGTTGTTACGTACGTTAGGTGGATAGCTCACCTCAGTCAAATCAAGATACATAATGCAAAGTAAATACGGAAAACGCTCTTATCACCAAATGCAGCTAAATGTCAACTTACCATGATACTCTCAACTTGAGTCAGCCTGTAGGGAGGTCTCTTCCAGGTTGAAGCTTGAATGTTTAGTTCATACATACTTCCTTCAGTAGTAAAACGTAAAACTGACTCTTGACACGGCCTTCCTTTGACCTGGCTGGAGTGAATCCTGTTTTGTTTACGGCCTTTCTTCAACAGTCCAGCATTAATATCTATCTATTGAAATGTGCTCTCCAGAGTCCATGCTATAACACAATAGGATTCTGAATCATAAAAAGTATTATATACTGCCTTTGAAACAGACCTACTTATGGATATACACTCTCTGATTATACAATCTCAAGTTTCTGTCCCTCGATGGTTGCGGTACGTAGGCTAACGAACAAATGACTGTGCCTCTGAAGAGTGCTACCAAAATACAAGAGACCAGCCGCAGGAAATCTTCTTTGTGTTCGCAGGCAATCCCAATTCGCTTATGCTTTTCCTTAGAACATGGGCAGGAATAGGAATTCGGATCTTCCCAACAAGATTAAAGTATTGAATTCTATTCTCTTGATTTTGAAATGATTTTTTATATCTGTTTTAAGCAGATTCTAAACATGAGTCAATGCTGCAGCCTCGACCCCTTGTGGTTTCATTCATCACCAGTGCTAATTCTCGAATCAGAGACAAGATCCTCAGACTTCCGACAAGTAATCACATAGCCCAAACAAAGCTTCCAGGGGGTGGGGGTAAATATGGAAGAATTTTTTAAGTTTGCGTCTGTTTTTGTTTTGTTACAATGAAAAAAAGGATTCGTTGTTTCTGGACTTTTTTCTCTAGGCCCTTTCTCATTTCTACGGACAGTACCCTAGTTGCTGGAGGTTTTCCTCTTTAGACGCCTTCCAGAAAACATCGAGGTCGAGTGTACTTATTTACCTATATGCCAGTCCGATGTTTGCATAGGTGACCGTTTCGCATGGTGTCCGGTTTTAATGGATGTCCGAGTTTGAGATTTTAAGGGACTTTAGAAGAAAGCAAAATATTCCAGAGAAGAACGTTATTCCATCCATTATTCTAATGCAGATTAAATGTTTAGCTGATTCTATGAGCCAAATAAAAGAGAATCAGGGCTGTTCAATCTGCCTGTAACCGAGTGTCGATCTCCTTTGAACCTATTCCTAAGAAATGGGCCTAATCTTAATCATAGTCATTTGCCTAGTCGCTAGTCTAACTATTCGAAAAACTCTCAAAGTCAATTTGATTAACCGATCTACTCTCATAATATTATTTTATGTGCATAGATATTGACTAGATATTGTACAGTATAGTGACCAATCATTTTGTCTGAATCTTATTGTATAAGTTGTACAATTTAACCATGGAAATTCTATTTTCTGTGCATGCTTAAAATATTACTATAAAATAGCCAGTGAAAGAAATTCGCATTTATTATGTAAAAAGGCAACACTATTTTAGGCTAGATAAAGTATAAGACAAAATACAATTTCGTGTAAATATTGAAGGACTTTCGTCACTGCTCATACCTTAGATGAAATTATACATAATGAGCGGAAGGCCCTTTCAACACGCTAAACAGCAGACATGCCAAATATGAAGAGGATACCACAAACAATGTCAGGACAATGGAGAAAAGACTTAATTGTGCAATTAAATTTTTTTGAAAGCCTCTGCTCGTTATTAAAGACACCTGGTCTATTAGAACTTCAAAAAATATTTTAAATTAATGAAAACACAATAACAAATAGAGTTTATCATGAGCGAAACTTCCAAACTTCCAAACGGCCAAACTTCCATAACTGTTATGACTTAAATATTCTAAATATTACTTTGAAAGAGAAAGAAATTGAAAACGTATCAAAGGTGCAATGGAAATCCATTTTTAGGAAACTTTTATCGAAAGGGAAGAAGAAAACACTAAAAGTAACAATATGACTAAACAAAGATGTATTAAAGATGATAAATTTGGAATGAACGAATATATCAAATTCAAAGAATTACCCCTACCACGTAAAGTTAAGCTAAACATGGTTGAACTGAAAGCAAATTGGAAACATTAAGCAATACTCTCTGCAGGAGATGCAGAAACCAAGATGAATACATTGAACACTAGAGGGAATGTAAATATTTTTTAAGTGAATGCAGTTCCGTAGCTACAGGGGGGGGGGGCAAAGGGGGCATCTTATGATGATGTCGGAACAGTTACATTTTGACTGAAATATGCCATTCACATATGCGGAACTGCAATTAATTGTGAACTTGTTTCTATGGTTTCTAACATTGAGAAGAATACAAGAAGGTTTTATTCATGGAAAAACAAGACATTAAACAATTACTGTTTCAATATACATTCTACCGCTATAAATGTCGATTTCATAACAGCAAGCTTAGTAAACTATTTGCAGTTGACTAGAAATGTCTAAAATTGTTCATAACAGTTAAGAACCGCCCTTACTAGGAATCTCATACAACAACACCCTAAGTACACATCTCTCTCATCGGAAAATATTTGGTTGTGCCCTCCCCCTCCCTCCCTTTATCTACGCGACTGAGTGAATGTAAAGTCAATAAAACGTGCTTGTTAACTACGTGAGGGCATTAGTAACTGCTCAGAAATGGAAATAGGAAAGGTTTTGATGCTGTACCTAAGACAAGCCCGTTGAAACGATTCCGATAGGGGGGGGGGGCAAATTTTTGCGAACACGCCCTTTAGAACGTTTGAAAACGCCCCTGTTCCTGTTGTAAAAATTGCAATATTTAATTGATTAACAAATGATGACATTTGATGTCTGATTGACGACGATCAATATTTACAAATTAAGGAAACTTTGAAATAGGAGGTTTAAATTGGCTGAAATCATTATATTTTCAAGTCATTCACTAACGTAACCTTTCTTTTAGTTCTCACTTTTTCTTCTTTCTCCGTGTGCGATGCACGCCAGCAAAGACACTTCGGCATTTTTATTGATTCAGATATTTAAACTGAAACACAAACATTTATGTTCATGTATTTGCGAATTATTGGGGGGGGGGGGGCTATAGCCGTACTTACATAACGAAAACAAGCTTTCCGGGTATAATAAACCTGTTGCTAGCTATAATCAATAAATACACAATTTTTTTGAAAAACTAGATTTCTTGCTCTTGCCCTTTTCTTCGCCCAAGCGTAAAAAAATGGCAATAGGCAATTATACTGTAGTCATATAGATAATTCCATCGTTGGATCGGAATTGGCTAATTCAGGCTCAGCTTCGATTAATAAGGGAAATCGAATTTTGAAAATAAATCTAGAAAGGTCATTGTCAATGCTAAGATAAAACGAAAAGAAAAGAAATTCCATTGGAAATCTTGTTACGATATTTAAGAGTTAAATCGCTTAAACTGGCCTAAACTCGAAATGACTTCTTTATTGTTAAAGTCAAGACCTACCAGCAAAGATGAAATTATTAAAAAAATTATAATTATGAACTCGTAACTTTTAAACTCATAACAAGATCCATACAACAAATGAGAATCGCATTTCGTTTTTTAGTAGATCATATTCCATTGGCAATTATCGAGCTGTATTTTAAAGTGAGTTTAAAAGAAATGAGACATATCTTAAATTCAAAAGAGAATCACAAAATATACTACAACTTTTTCAACGTTTTGGTTTTCATTCTCCATAAACGATTAAATTTCATTACTCCTTAATATTCTATTTACTCGATTCGACCATTAAAAGACAACGTCTGAGTTTTTCTCGGCAATCAACCATTCTATAGTCTATAGCTATAGGTAAAGCCAATTTCGGGGGTTACTGCAGTAGAGTTGACCTTCCTAGCGTTGGCTCGTATGAAAGGTCTACCTAACTGATGTAGCTACCTACCTGAGTGGCAATCAATCAATATCCACGAAAACTATGTTGAAAAACTGTTTCCTCTGCTTGTTTCTTATGAGCAGTTGATTATAGCACAATACGTTTCCATTAGAATTAGTAGCTATAGGAGAATTTCTAATTTCATTCACCAATTCGTTTGTTTAAACGTTTCAATAGCCAATCACCGTGTAATTTTTGTGACCATGTGATAAAACCCATGTAGCTTGATTGGCTAATGTCAAAAGGCAAACAAGGTCTCATCTCAGTCAGATTATAATTGTGAGCGTATTTAAGAATGCGAGAGAGGCATAGAACAGGAGTGGCGAGGGTCTGCTAAATTAGCTGCAAATAAAAAAGCTGCAGAAGATATGGGCAAGAAAGCTCCTGAGTTATTTGCAGACACCAGCAAACGAAAAAAAGGGAAGCCGAGCCATCTAGAGCAAGGGAAAGCAAAGGAGTAATGGTTCAGATACATTGTCCTACTTGCAGTAAAGGCAGACTTTGAGCTTGAAATTATAAAAACAAGAGAGTTTTTCGTATTGGAGCTGTCTGCAAGAAAGAAGAAAGAAGGAATCTGAGCTCCAAGCTGCAACCAATCAAAGTACGTCCTTCGGTAGAAACATGCTCGTGGCATATGATTGGTTGATCGTTGTTTTCATTGTTTTACAAACAAGAATTTCGAGTTAAATCTTTTGCAAATCAGCTTCATCGTTCTTCAAAATTTCAAAAGATTGAAGGGGGAGGAAAAGATTTATAAACAAACGCAAAAGACTTTATGGCTCTAGTCTTGACTAGAAAATGCGAAATGTTAAGTTAGGAGATCTTATTTTGAGAGTAAAACACCTAAAACTGATAAATATATATTTTCACCGCCCTTGATTAATTTGATTAGCTTCGATAAAACCTGGGAGCCAAAGACCCTTCCAGCACAGCTCCACACCAAAGCTTCTATCATGCGACAGGAATGCCGCTTCGCAAAAAGATAGCATTGTTTATCATTGCACAAGCTCTCCTCTTTGGTTGAAAAGGTCTACGCGTTGACTAGGTATCAAGCAGAAATAGCAGAACAGAAAGTTGGTTCGTCACACCGTCACACGATCCTTGCTTGACAGCATAAAGAAAGAAGGACGATTTCGTACGTTCTTACGTTCTTTTCTATATGAATACGTTTTACTTAATAGAGAATTTATTTGAGTCCTTTTTCACAAACATAAATCAAAGTGGCTAGAGGGTGATTGTAAACTCATTTACCTGATGTGTCTCTCACAGTTTATATTGTAACACAGAAACTCTGAGGGGTGTTCTGTTTTATGCCCCTAGTTCTTCCGATTGCCCCCGTAGTGCCAAGTTCTTTCCAAAGGTCATGGGCCCTTTAAATGTCTCACTAGATCAGAGGGTTTCAAAAAGAAATTCTCCAGATTGCGAAGATTAAAGTGTTTTGACAACGGTTACGTACCTTTTTGAGACGACGCCCTTTTGGAAACGAAGGATATTGCTCTGGCCAAACTTGCAGAATTTAGCTGCTGCAAAAGGATCGTGTTGTATTATTACCATATGAATGTTTATTATGAGTAAGAAGCCTTAAATAATTGAATTCCTTTCGAGCACTTGCTGTGATGACTGAGTGGCGAAAAATCTGATACTAATCCGTGGAAATGTGTGGAGAAATCGACAGCCTCAAAGATTAACAGGAATAATGTCATACCGCAAGATCTTCATCAAAGAGATAGACAGATGCCTAAGTTAAACCGATATGCCTAAACCGGGCAGAAAAGATGAAGAAGATTAGTATCAAGTCGAAAATAATGTACATTTTTTCTAGGTGCTAAAAACGGCCTTAAATGCAACTTCTTTGTTAGTGTTAGGGCATAGTCAATTATGGTTAGGGTCAGTAGTAGCTACATGTGCTGCAATGCAAGTTACAGAACAAATGTTTCACCTTACTGCATAGTAGATGTTTATTGAAACAGCGCAAAAAAGATTTTAAAGAAACTGGATGCGATGCTTCTATGTAACATTAACAGTTATACCATACCACACAAAATTATCACTTTTGTTAGCCCATAGAGTGCCTGGCGCTAAATAATTGTTGTCTCGTAATTCCCGATGGGCTTTTTTCAAGATGCTTCTCAAGACATCTGGGAACCCTCTGTTGCTGTCATCGTCACCTATATTTAATGAAAATGTCCCTCTTAGAAACCGGACTCAAAAGCATAGCTGTAACTAATCTTTGATAAGAATCTGTTTGTCATGCTGTAAATCTCAATAAACCAAACACTGAGATCACAAAAAAGTTGTTTTGAGAACTCAGCTGTAGCTATTCTGTCGGATTTACTGCAGTACAAATCTAATTCTACCCACAATGCAATGCGCTCGACTCTCCGCGACGACTAATCGTCAATTTAGTCAATCAACGCCATCCGTGATAGAATTTTAAATTTTCTACTCGACCATGAATGAGACGAGTTTAATTATCTTATTAATACAGTCAAACGAGATGTCATTTTTCATTGATGAAGAGATACATAAGCATAAGCTTGAAACATTTCCATATTGATGGGAATTAATAAAATATCATGAAAGCTGTGTACGAATCGCTTTTTGTTGACCACAAAATATGAACGTGTGCAATACCTGCGCTTTCTCAAACGGATAATGGTCAACAACTACAATGAAGATTTAACGAAGCTAATAAGAAATTAGATAGATTGCAAGTGGAGGAGAGCTGCATCTTATTAACACAGCTAGGATAAAACATAGATGAGCTCCGATTAACGATAATGCGCATGACATGTGGACAGTGGATATGCCATATGCTTGTTCCTAAGACGGGGTCTGGTTGCATTGGTATATTCAGAGCCACATTTGTTTATGTGAAAGACCTCGTAATAGCAATTAAATTTCATGCGCTCAATAAAAATAAATCAGCTTAGGGCTATATATTAAAGTTTATTTTTCACTTTCTAATCATTTTTAGGTTCATTAAGCTCAATAAATATGCCTAAAAAGGAACAATTTAAATCAAAACATGAATAATGCACGGTTTGGAATGAAATCTCTAGAGCCAAACACCAAACCCTTTTTAATGCCTCTAAATTATTTTGTACAAACCAAACCAAAGAGGTTATGGAGGTTGTCTATCTGACTCGTAGATGATAGTAACCTATTTGATTCGAAATAACCTATTTGATTCGAAGTAACCTATTTGATTCGAAGTAGCTAACTACTCAACAAGAGGGACTTTGGTTATTACATGCATATGCCTATCCTCTTGATTTCAATTTAGCTATATTGCGCTTTGAAACTGTTAATATCAATATTAGCTGGTGGATTCCTATCAGATTGGAAACTGCTTTTTCCTCTATGCTCACAACGCATAAATGTTTCGACTACCACGTTTTGGGCTAGTGTAAAATTAGAGAGTTACCAACTTCTCCAATTTGAAAGAACCCTTTTTGATAAAATTATTTTCAATGTTGTCTAAGGACAGTTACTTGCAGTTATTGTGACAAAAAGCTGTCTACGGATTTCTCTTTCTGTTATTCTCTCCGGTTTTGGGTATCTCTCAATGCACTAATTTCGCATTTACTCAGACTGTTGCGAGGCTCAAAATGAAAAATTCCATTAGTTAGTTGCCTAGCAATATGTTCTGTACTCCATAGGTTTTGATGCTGACTATCATTATAATAAACAATAGTGTGTCTTCAAAATCCGAAGAACATGATAATTTTTTCCTGGATACACACGAACATGTAATAAACAAATTTTAGCTTTGTTGAACTCTCAAATATCTTGAACTCGCAATTTTTACGGGTCTGTTGGTATGAGCAGCTAATGTAATAGAAATCTCGCTTTCATGTAATCAACTAACCTTCATAACCGTATAATCATATTATTCTTGTACACTATGTGCAGTATATACTGTATATTTAGATTTGTAGTTTGTTAGAAGGGTACTTTTAGCTTTGATTACTGATGATAAGAAGACAATGAATCTATGTCCCTCTCTCTCAATACTTTGGGCTGTTTTAATTGCATTGGGAAGTAAATTCAGATTTTAGGCCCTTGGAAGTGATCTGATATACCAGAACCATACCAATACCATACCATAATTAATCTTTGGGATTAAAAGAGAGGTTTTAATACGAAGATCATGACCAGTTATTTTTGGTAAAAATTAGTCCTTCATAAAAAGATAATTGGCTGTTTTAGTGCTAAGAATTTAATTGATTGTTTATGAATTGTAGTTTCTTGTGAGTTGGCAAGTAGATCCTCATAAGGAGGATGTAAAGTCATATTATACTGATCGTAGTTCTCTTTCTTTTTCAAGTTTTTAACCATATTAATGGGCAGTAGTTAAAATGACATAAAATGAAAGAATTTGTTTCTTGTGCACGTGCTTTTCCTTGCTTTATTCTGTTTGCAATGTAATTCTTTATTGGGCACAGTATTGGATTATTGGGCTTCATTATGCACAGTACTGCATGTCATGAAATGAAATGAAATGAAATGAAATGAAAATGTAACGAATCATTCAGTTTCTTCGCCTGAACAACAACAACCTCTGAATATAATGGTAAGATATTTATGCTTTTTGATTCCCTGTGATGTTTTCGCGCGTTTCATTCTAGGCACAGATTTCGGGAAATTAGGCCGTACCATCACTTTGCCAATTTCCTGTAATCGTGTCGAAGAATATTTATGTTATTTTCTTGGGAAAATTCCAATAAAAGCAAATAATATGAATAATAGTAGTCTTACCAATCAAGATGGATTACATCCTGGATCAGGAGCCCCCATTAATTATGTCAGAATTGAAAATCCCTCGGAGCAAGAGGAGGAACTATCAAAGATGGCTGTCCAAGGTGTTCATGAAACACTAAGGTGAAACCAAAATAACCATTTTAGTACCTTTTCTACTTAGGAACAAGACAAGAGGCAATTTTTTGTTAGGATTTGCGTTGTGCCTCCTCTGGAGAATGTTACACTTTTCGACGGGATTTCGGGTGAGCAATACCCATTAAAAAATAGAGTGTATTGTTCTCACTTCTCAGGTGCTCAGCCATTGTTTTCGTTGCTGCGTAAGTGCTATACGTTCCAGACTGATTGCCTCCCTGTGCCTTGCTCATCAACACCTAGGTTGCAAAGAAAGCAAGTGTAGACTATATAATATGAGAAAAATTGGGGTCTTATCTTTCTTATACCGTTTTATTTCTTTCTTTATAACCTTGGTGCTGCTGGGAATTCTGTTGGGAATACCCTGAATGTAAACTTCCACACAAAATGCAAGGCAAACAGTTGCAACAATGGTCAATCCTGCATCCTGATAAATATTGCTGCACTTAATCCCAATCCACCCTACCCAAAGCCACCTCAACTGTTAGCTATTAATTTCAGATAAAGTTATATTTCATTCTAATAAATATATGGAACCTGCAAGATCCACAAAACTACTGTTTAATGAGTCTGCACTACAATTTAGTTCTTTGGAAAAATCAATCTTGCAAGATGGTAACCTTCCAGACATCATTATTTTACGATGAGGATCTACAATATTGAAGCGCAGCTTACAGTTTAATCAGCAATGAAATGTGATTCACAATGCCAGAAAATACTGTGAAAAATTTCAACAAAGAAAATGATAGCAGTTTTTAGCACAAATTTGATATGAATAATTCTGCAAGCTAACTGTCAGCAACTGGGTCATCTTTTCTGTTTCGTTTGTATCAATTTTACAATGGGATTGTTTGAAACAGTGCTATACAAATAAAAGACCGTGAATGGTAAACAACCACTGATGTTAATTATGCATGAATGCACGGAATTCACATTGTTTGCATAGTAGAAATATCATTTGTTTGATATTAGATATTGTTTTTGATTGCTCCTTGAGATATGAAACCACTTTTAAATAACATGTGAAAGAGATGTCAGAAGAAGAAAAATATTTCCAAGAAATATCTAAAATTGAATTGGCTAACCTCCTCATGTTTTTGTTATAAAAAAAATTATGAAAATTTTTGAATGAGCCATAAATTGATTTTGCAGTGAAGAAATTTTCACATCATTCCAAGCATTATCTTTGCCAAAATCATTAGCAGCCTTGAAACACCCTGGTGATATTGTGGAGGCGGGCTCTCTAGCTGTGAGTTTAGCTATGCTTTCTCTGTATTAGCAATTTGTTTACATCTTTTCTCCTTACTGTTTATCATATTTGCAGTCGTTCTAGGTGAGGCTTACTATTTACTCTATATATTTCAAAATTAAGGCAATGAAAAACCCTGTGTTGCTAAGTATAAGAAAAAACCTTTGCATAATAAAGTGACATAACACTGAAACACTTTTATTATTCCTTTGGAGTTGTTAATATGAGAATGGAATTTTTATGAAATTCTAATTTGCAGCACAACATTAGCTGAGAATAATGTTTTATTGGACAATTGCTTCTTTTTTCATAATGCCTTTCTTGTTTGCTTTTGTTTACTGTTACCTTTTTTTATTTCGTCTCTGAACAAATGTAATTACTCACCCTATTTCTTCCTTTATTACCTCACTCCAAGGCTCAGAGTTTACCTGATGCTGAATATAACCTCTCCCCTGCTCTAACAAAGGAAGCAATTGAACATGGTGAGCAATTTCTTAATCATCATATCACTTTTTCAGTCATTGTTTTATCTTCCTTTCAAGGATTGGCCTGTCCTGTCCTATGTGATACAGTATGTAAATCCAAAATTCTTCCTATGTTAAGGAACTTGAGTATTTTGGACGGCTGCTCTATTTTCTTTGCCACAAATCCTGTAGATGGGGTTGATGTAATTGTCAAGAAACAAGATCTAAAGATTCAAAATCTAAAAATCTAAGATTTGGAATTTAACTTCTGGACTTCAAGATACACCATTGGAATTAAGATACATGATTCAAAATATAAGATCCTTTTTTTTGAATTTAAGGTCCTATTTGCTATAACTTTTGAATCAATTTAGATAAGATAGAGAGTTTTGGGACCCCCAGACAGCAACAGTTTCCTTTTGAATCAGCAGCATACTTCTGTTGCTTATCATTTGCAAGCATTCTTTAAAACAAGCCTTTATTTTCCATTTGCAGGTAAGCTAAGCGATCTCCAGTTGGAGGGAATTCTCTTTGCTGTAAGTAAATTGGGTAATTCGTATTCGATTTATTCTATTTGTCAAGCTTTATATATGAACAGTTTTCAAACAGTTGTTACAAAAAAACGTATTTCCGTCCACTTTAATTATTCCTTGTTCATTAAAGTGAAACACCGCCACAGGGTATCTGAACTGTTGGCTTGGCTTGAACCAGTTAGGAATTAAATTTTATCTTTAAAGGTTTATATATCGTTTATTCAGCACTGTAAGCGGTAGTAGATTGGACTTATTTAGGAATAGCACGATAATCAGTATAGAAGAGTTAGCTACCCCTTGTACTTTGCCAGGAATTTTGGGTTGCTTCTGAATGTTCAAAATTTAACTAAGCCGTAGCCCCATGGGAGCGGTAGGCACTTTTCAAATCAGAATCAGTTTGTGTTCCCATGCATCACTACGATCCATTGGTAGTCCTCCTGACCATTCACTGGTGTTATCCACCCATGCCGTTCTTCGTCTTCCTCTCTTAATTTGTCCCACTCTTCCACCCTCTTAATCTTATCGTTTCCATAACTCCATTTCTTTCTTCCTTTCACTTGCTAAACAACACCATCATCATCCTTAACTCCAATCCTTTCTCATAAAATGCATTTGTTTTCCTTTCAGTCCGTTAACTAAAGGCTGACTGCCATTTAGCGCCCTTTCTCGCGCGCACGATCGATCACAAAAGTAGGGTGAGTTCCTACTTTTTTCTGAGATCACCCGCTCGCATTTCCTAAGGAAACCGCGCGCGCGATAAAAAGCACTGAATGGAAATTCGCCCTTAGTCTAATATGATCTGTAATTTTCTTCCGTTTATTACTTCATAATTGACTCTGATAGGTTGATCATTGTTTCATTCATTACTATTATTTGGGTCTTAAGAGCATTAATTTTTAGTCCATATTCCAGTATCATACGCTGAAATTGTTAAGCTTGCTTTTGTAACTCTGCATTGATGCCGCCATGATTATTGTGTTATCAGGGGTGCCAGGATCTGGAAAGGTGGCGGCAGCAGCACAATAGATTTCAGTGCAAAACAAGTTGTTATCTGCCTATCTGATGTTCCATACAGATTTTTGACCAACTATTCAACCTTGCCTTTCTTCCATCCTTTCTGCTACTGTGCTCATTATTGCCCGCAGATGTTGAATAGCATTGGGAAGATGAGATAGCCTTGTCTTACACCTTGTTCAAACTTGAATTTGACTGCGAGCTACCCAAATTCACACTGAAGCGGAAGTTAAAAATGTCTATATTACTTGTTTCTGGCACGGAATGCAACCCCCCTGTTCACTAGTTCATTTCGTTTTCTAAAATGATCAATCCTAAAATCATCTATCGGCGCAATTCTCTTTGAAAATGCTGTGGTTCCTGATAAAGCAGTAACTGGTAGGCCGACAGGAATGTTGGAAACCTCTCCAAAAGACAATATACATTTAAAAATGATAGAATTCGATACGATAGTGGAACATTTTGAAAATAGGGGCTTACAGAATTTATTAAATTCAAACCGGAATTCACTAAAAGACAAATTCTAGAATGGAAAAACCTCCTTAAACAGATAATTTCTAACAACTGTAGTATTGTTAATATGTTGGTACCAAGATTCGAACATTAGCGAAATGAAAATGCGAGTGTTGCCGCATCATTCAAGTGATTCAAGTTTAAATGTGATCAATTAGTCCAACAAAGTCAGAGTAGTCAAATAAAGTATCCATGTAATTATATCTGCATCTTGTCTAAATCAAATTTCCTATACATTGCCTACTAATGAGAGACGATCTTCCGTCAAAATGTTGCCGTGATTGATACGCATTTTATCATGTCTTATACTGTTGCTTGCCTTGTCTGAGACTTGGCTCAACAGGTTTATCAGGCCAATGCAAATGACACTTCTTTCCAAAACTCTCCTGATAACAGTTT
>JAACYV020088894.1:0-20828 GCA_009936425.2 Chrysaora fuscescens
TGGCATCTTCAATCTTGGCTCTCACTAAGTCCCCAAATTCTGCAAACTCCAGTTTTTCTTTTTCACAGAATAAACTATCTTTTTGCGCAACCTCTGTCTCCAGTTCTGTTACCTTCGAAATACAATTATCAAGTTCGTTTTCAATGTTTAGCTTTGCGATTTCTATATTCTTATCATCGGCAGTGAAGAAAAGTTGATTTGTCCCATCTTGTATCTTCTTCGTATCAGTTTGCAATTGTTCGACGCTTTTTGCTATCACCAATTTGCTAGACATTTCTTCCTTATGATTTTCGATCGACTCTTTTATCATTTTCATCTGATCTTCCAATGCCATTTTTAGACTCTTCGCTTCCTGCAAATCTGAAAGATTCATTCCATCCATAGATGAGGCGATTTCAGTTAATTCCTTCTCAAGTTCAGAATCTACCACTGCGATAACGACAAGATTATTTGCAACTTCATTGAAACTTTCCTCGAGATCTTCTTTAGAGCATTTCTTTATATCTTGGCTAGCAATCTCTTGCAATGTTTTTTCGAAAGCTTTCCCCTTGTTATTAAAATTCTCCAGCTTTCCTCTCATGTCTTTATAGCCCTGTTGCAAGGCCAAGAATCCAGATATTTCTTCCTTGCATTCTGATTTGGCTTTCTCCAGCTGATGTAAGATATCTAAGCACTTTTCACTGGGTATTTTAAGGGACATCTGCTGCACTGAGTTCTCTATTTGAGCAAAATTCAGAGCCAATACTTCATTATCACTGACGGCACTTTGAATCACACTCAGGCAGTCCTCGACACAACTTGCATCATTTATCTTCTTCTGCTTCGATGATACAGTCACTAATCCTGTGATTTCTCTGCCAATTTCCTGTTCCAACTCTTTCACTTGTTTATCTGCAGCAACATATTCTTGGTTTATCAGGTCAGCAACTTCTGCAGAATCAAATGCTTGTTGACAAGCAGTCTCAAACTTCTCACGAATGGTCTCTGGCATTTTGTTCAAGTCTTTCGTTTCATCACCTAAAGATAAGAACTCTTTTTTCAATTCATTTGCAGAATTCTTCAGTTGCTCTATAGAGTCTTCAAGCTCTAATGACAAAACCTTTCCTCCCTGTTTATTTTCTAACTCAGTCACCATATCTTTCATACTTTGTTCTTTGCTTTGCAAATTGTTAATCTTCTGAACAAAGTCTGCCCATTTTTTCATCTGTTCTAAATTATTTTCAACATCTTGGATTTCATTTTGCAAACCAGCTGCAAGGTCGATCAGATCGCTTTTTTCAGCCTCAGGAACAATTTCTGAAAGTTTAGAGATCTCCGATTGAAGTTTCTTTGATTCAATTTTTAAAGAAACCAGGATAGGATTCTTTACTTGAGCAAGAATTAAAAGACCTTCCATCGTTACCAATGGCTCGTTATCCAAACTCACAGCCGTTCTTGCTTTAGATAGCAGTTCTGCGATTAGAGCTTTCTTCGATGAAATATCAGCTTCAATTCCTTCCATCCTCTCGTGCTTTTGTAAGCTTTTCTTCTTAATCGAGTCCAACTGTTCCATAATATGATCTATTCGCAATCGCTCCACAGCTGTCTCCTTCTCTACAGCAGCAATTTGAAGAACATTTAACATTGATTTAATATCTGACAATTCTTTGCACAGACCATCAATCCTTTGAACATTCTCTTTGGCTTCTGATTTCACTTCAGCAACACTTCCTTCACAAAACAGATCTTCAGCTACAAACTCGTCCATGCTAGCTTCAATATTGTCGATTCTAATTCTCAAACGAGCTAGCTTTCCTTGCTCTTGGTTGTATTGCTTGGTAGCTTTATTCACACTTTCGATTGCTTGTTCTATCTTTTCTTCACAATTTCTTGACTCATTCAGCACACATGAAACAATGTTTGTGAATCCTTTATCCTTTTCGGGTGACAACAGCAAAGATGCTTTTCTGCTTATTGTGCTCAGCTGGCATTGAATTTCTGCAAGATTTTTGAGCGTCTTTTTCAACTCAACTGGCGTTGCTTTATCAATCGTCACAATAACTTCATTATCCAAACTTTGCAATTGCCCCGAAATATAATTCAGATCTTTGGTACATTCTTCTGCACAACTAATATCTTCTAAAGATTTCTCCAATGCAACACCGACACCAACGATCTCATTAACAGCCTCTTCTTTGCGAAAGGCTGGTGTTAATTCTCCAAGTTCTTTCTTGTTTTCTGCAAGTTGATTCAAAGTCTTCTTCAGTTTGATTTTCTCATGTGCTAGCACACTTTGTATTTCACCACAGCTCATACATTCATTCAATTCTTCTCTTTCTTTTTCTATGACTGCAATTTCATCTCTAACAACTTCTAGCTTCTGTTTGAATTCATTAAGTAACGCATTTGCAACTTCAGTCTCTTGCTTTTTCCCTGTTAATTTCAACTGTACAGTGGCACACAACGATGCAAGATTTTCAACCTGTTCTCTAACAGCAAATAACTTGCCTGGATTCACCTCTATCGAAAGTTCGCTTAGCTCATTTGAAACTATCGGAATTTCTTCAATCACATTGCTTATGTCAGCAATTGAGTTTATCAGCAAACATATACAATCTTCGAGATTTTCTTCCTCTGTTATTCTATTACAGCTTTCGTCAATTGATTGAACCAGAGCTGCAAAATCATTGACCTTCTGTTGAACATTGAGAAATATTGCATTCGAAAGTCTAAGCTTTTCAGCGCCCTTGATTATCACATTGCAGTCACATGATAAATCTATTGACATCATTTCCGCCTTTTTTGATATTTCCTGTTGCTCTTCATGAGATAGTTCAGTTGTTTCCATGACAGCAATCTTCAATCGTTTCGAATCTTCCTCGATTCCCTTAATCTTTTCTTCAGTTTTTTCGATCTTTTTTAAAACATCAAATGTAATTTCACATTCTTTTAGGCTCTCCAGTTCTTTGCGATGTATTTCGATGGCACATTGCAAAGCAGTCATCTCAGAGAGAACAGCAACCTTCTGTACAACAACCTCATCTTTAACTAGCCTCTGCCTGGCTATAGATAGCCTCTCTTTTAGTTCATTCTCTTGCTGCATGACAACCGTTTTTTCCTTGTCTGGTAATTCTGCAAGTGATCCGTCCTCCTTTGTTTTATCTTTCACAGCTTGCTGTTCAACAGATTCGATCAACTTGGAAGTTTCATCTACCTTTTCTCTATAAGTATCAACTTCAGCAACATCTAGGTTCTTGACAGAAATACTTTCTAAGCTTGATAACTTATTGATAGCTTCTTTAATCATTCGACCATATTCTCTAGCTTCAATATTCAAACCATCAAATATCTCATTCTTCTTCAGCAAGTTATCTCTAGCAATAGTACATGCCTCTTCAAGCCTTTTTACATCAGCTGACAAACTCTCTATTTCACTTACAGGTATTCGATCAGAGCATATTTCCAACTGTTGGCACATGTTTGGAATATCTTCCAACACAGAACTCACCATCCCGAGACATTTTGAAATCGTTGATATGCAATTCTCGAGGCTTCTTTCTTCACCAACATGACTATTAAGGTTACAAACCACTTCAATTTGATTCGAGTGCTCTTTGACTTTTTCTCTTAGATCCTCCAAGTTTGCAGCGTTTTCTGGTCCATCCATGAAATCAATTAAAACATAATCATTAGGCAAACTCGAATCAAATAAAATAGAAGCAGAAGTTAATTCAGGCTCTTTGCTCGCAGAAATTTCTAATGTCCGATCTTCCCCAATTTCATCATCGGAAATCACGAGGGCCTCTACATCATTAGCTGACTCAGGAACTGGGAGAGAGGACTCCAGATATTTCACTTCCAAAGGGAGATTCGATTCATCTGGTTCTGATTCGGCCACTGATTCTATCGAAGGGACTATCACATCAACACTATCATCTAATATTCGTTTTTCCATTTTTTCTAAATCTCCTTCATCACTATCCAGTTTCCTAGCCACTTCGTTTTTGCTTCTAGAAAGATTCTCTTCTACCATTGCTTTCTTTGAAAGAACATCTGCAATTCCTTTGCATATCTCATCTCTATCATACGTGTTCATTTCCGACATGACAAGCCTAGCTTCAGCAATACACACATCTATTGCATTTGATAGATTTGCTAACTCCCTTGATCGATCTCCATAAACTTGCATCTTTCCATCCAAATCAAACTCTTCCACTACCATACCTGCTAACTCTTCTTCAATGTCTAGAAATTTTGACAACATAGCCGCCTTTTTATTCAGTAACTTCTGACAAAATTCCAATTTTTTAGCGACAGGCTTTTCTAACTTAGCCAGCTTCTCCTTTAAATCATTTGTGAGGACATCAGCTTGCTCTGATTCACTTTCCGGCAATTCTTTTGTAATGCTCATCAAATTCTCACACAATATCTCAATCTCACTTTTAAGTTGATCAGTTGTGTTCATAATTTTTGTCAGTTCATCAACTGTGCTCTGAAGTCCTTCCTCCCTTGCCACAACATTTTCCATGATTTCCGACAAAGCACTTATGAAATTGCTTTTTTCTTCAGCTTTCCTTACACATGACTCAAATATTTTTCTCAAAGCTGCAAGATAATTCCTCTTTTTAACAAGACTTTCTTTGATGCGATCTTCAAGCGTCTTAATCTTGGATGATATGACTGACAGTTCAGAAACATCTTCATTTGGGAATTCTGCTGAATAGTTTTCAGCTTCTTCGATAACTGATCTTATCGTTGCTTGTTTTAGTTTGAATTTGTTTTCCAAATCAACAAACAATTCTTCACTTTCAATCAATGAAATATATTCGATGACATTAAACTTTGCTATGTCAATTTCAAAATCGTTCAGCATGCCCATCAAAGTTTCTAGTTTATCAACAATTTCAACTTTCTCTGAATAAATTTCAGCCATATTTTGTTGTATTTTCATGGCTTCACTTCGGAAGTCTTCCCACGTGCTCTGCATCATATCAATCTCGTTTTCAAAATCCAGCCTCTCTTTACCATCTAGCTCGTTCTTCATTTTGCTAGCTTTTCTGATTGGAGAAATGAGTTCTCTGCCCTCGTTTTCAATTTCAAAGCAACACTTATTAACCTCACTTAGCTGTCTCTCGATAGTGCTGTGGTTAACACTTTTCAGTTGTTGCATTTTCATTTCCACAAAAGATTTCGTTTTATCAAAAGCTGTTTGCAATCTAATCTTCTCATTTGTGAGTTCCTTTACTGCTTCCATCTTTTCGTCAAGTCGTCTTTCAGAACTCGCTAACTTAGCAGTAGCCGAAGCCAAAGTTTCTATGAAATTCTCTTCATCAACATTTGCCTTTGAATCGATCAACTCACTTGCCTCTGTTACAGACTGCTCAATTTCTTTCAGTCTCTCTTTCAATGAACACAATTCTGCTATTTGGTCTTGCGATGATAATTCCCCTTCTACGATTCCCTCTAAAGCCTCGTTCACATTATTTAAACCATCGTCAGCCTCCTTCAATCTTTGAGAGCAAGTTGAATTGTGAAAAGCAATTTCAGTGAAACGCTTGTTAAGTTCTGCTTTTCTTTCTTCAATTTTCCTGCGGATATCTCTTAGTTTTCCTGTCAACTCTTTGATTTTTGAATTTGGTTCTTCAAAACCAATGCAAACCTTTTTGAGGCCTAAAATACAAATAGACAGAAGAAAATGAGAAAAACGAAAAAATGGAAAACGTTATAATTGATATACTCGAAGAAATAACACATAAAATTGAGTTTCGTAGCAAAAATTTCACCTTGAGTTAAGAGAATTTTACAAAATTCGCTAATTTCATTTTCCCTTTCCATCAATTCGTTCTCTGCATTATCTAATATTTCTATTTCTTCCTCAAATGTCAAAGCAGAGTTTTCGTCGAGTATCTTTGCTACCTTTTCAATCCATTCCTCGAAATTTCTCACTATCTCATTCACTTCATTTAGTTTTTCAAATGAATTCTTTAACTTTAAACGCTTTTTAGCAATTTTGCAGGCCACTGCTGATTCTTGATTTTCATACTCCGCTAACATCTTCTCTATATTCTCTTTTTCAGTACGAGGCAAAGATGTAATGGCGCGTTGAACATTATCAACATTTTCATCATGTCTTCGTCGATGCAAATCAAGATTTTCTAAGGCTCGCTGCAAACAATAGTTGAGGTTTTCTAAATCTATGCAATCTTTCCAACTATCTGTTAACTCTTCACTAACTCCTGCCAAAGTTTCTTGTGATTTCTGCATTTGCAATTTAAACCCTTTAACATTTTCAGTTGCAACTGCTCCTGCCTTGATTAGCATTTTCACGGAATCGCTTCTTCTGCACAAACTCTCATGATATTCATCTAGCTTGTTCTTGTATTTGCGTTGCTGTCCTGAATCTAGCCAATGAGAAAACTTTGCAAGTTCTTCTGAAACCGTTACTTGCAAATCTTTTCTTTCCAAATATGTTTTTTCATACTTCTTAATATAACTTTTTACGACATCAAGAGATTCGTAATCACAAAGATCAGTTGATATCTTGAAATCAGGCTCTCCTCCAATATCATCAAATAACTCAATAAAATTCGTTGTACTTTCTTTTACAGAGCAAATATCATTTTCAGCAGATTCCAGTTCTTTTAGATAATTCTCTCGCATTCTTTCAAGTTCATTGGCATCGTTTTCACTGACAAGCCGTACATTTTCAATTTCTTTTGAGCCTTTCAGCTTCTCATTTCGCTCAGCGATTCCTTTTTGGAGGTCGTCACTTCTTTCAATAATTCTTTCCACGGATTCACAAGACTCCAAAGAATTCAAACTCAGAACATAATAATCTAATTCTTCAAACAGATTTTGCATGGACAACTTAGCTTGTATGGCTTCATGGATGCTCTTTTCATTCTCGACAAGTGATTCTTCAAAGTTGTTTATCAACGTTTTATGTTGCTCAATGTCTTTATGAAATTCTTCAGCATATTCACTTCCAAGGCATCCACTCACTAAATTGCAGTTCACAACAAAATCATTAAGCATTGACCTTATTACCTTCGCTTTACTTAATCCATCTTCCACACATGCTCTAGATTCATCCAAGGAGAAACAAGGATTTAACGCAAGGAGTTCTGAAAGAGATGTTAAATTCTCTTTTATTTTGTTATTATCCGCAAATGCCTGATTAGAAATAGAAACCGCATTCTTTACTCTTTTTATCTTTGCATTTAGGGCCGCAGAACGTTTCTGAATTTCATCTGATTGCAATAAAACTTTATTTCTGACTTCTTCTTTTAGCAATTCATTTTCAGTAACAAAATTCTCACTAGCATTTGTTAAATCTTCCGTTGGCAACTCTTCCATTTCATTCTTTGCATCATCACACATTTCCAACCATTTAGGACCTTCCATCTTTCCAAGTGTTGGAATCATTTTAGACTCAGAACATGACAACTTTTCTGAAATATTTTTCAAAAATTCTTTGATGGATAAAACCTGATCTACTGTGTCATTTAATTTTTCAACTTTCTCTTTCTTTTTATTGATTAAAGAGATGATTTCATCCGTCATGTTGAGCTTTGAGTTTGGGGTTACAGATTTCAACGCTTTTCCTTCTGCTTCAAGTATTGAAATTTCTTCTCTTAATTTCATCAAACGATTTTTGGTATCTCTTGGATCTTCATCCATGGCTTCAAATGACGTATTGGCTGATATTTCTTTAATTTTTTGATCGATTTTCTCATTTTCGAGATGGCTGCTTAGCTGTTGTTTCAGCTCAGAAAATCGTTTGAGCTGTTTTTCCTCTTCTTGTCCTTCTTCTTTTAATCTAATCAGCTTTTCTCTACAGCTGTGGACATCATCACAATACGACAACAGCTCGTCGTTCTCATAAATTCTCTTCAACAGTTCATTACCTGACACAATAAACTGGTTGCAATCAACAACAGACCTTGATGTCCCATCAGCCTCGTTCCTTGCACTTTCGTCATCAGAAGAATCGTGTGGTCGAGGCTCCAAGATTTCCGACCCTTCTAGCAAAAATCGATTTATTTCCAATTTCAGTTCTTCCGTTCCTTGCATCTGCTTGATTCGTTGATTGATATCATCAGTTTCGTTATTGGCCCTCTCAATGAGGCTTTCCAGTTTCAGAACAAGGCTGTTACTACGTGAAGTAGCTTTGACGTCTTCTTGCACAGCAATGGCATTATCAAGAAGTATTTGTAGATCTATAGAATCTTGTTCTAATTCTTCTTTAGATCCAGGCAACGAGAATTCCACTTTTTCTCTAATCTGATCAAATTGAGCCACCATGTTATCAACTTTCTGCTCAAGTTCCAGGCTTCTTTCTAGTTCTCGCCGTCTATCACTCAGCATTGCACCTATTTCATGCCATGTTAGGTGTAGCGACTCAATTTTCCTATCCAATGCTTTTTTCTGATCAGATCCTAATGGCGATTTCTCGATTTTGTCAGTAAGTTTCTCAATACTGACAATATTTCCATCCATTTGAAAACAGATATCAAAATGGCGTCGCATTTGTTCATTGGCATTCAAATCATCTTCTTGCGTGAATATTTCACTCTGTACATCAGCAAGTTTCTTTGCTAGGTCTTCAGCTTCAAGCCAGACAGCTGTCTCTACTAACTTGGCATTCTGCTCTGCATTAGAAACTTTTCTTGGCAATGTTGAGAAGCCATCAGTAACACCAGAAATTTCTGCCAAATCGTCTTCTTTCTGAACAGCTTCTTCGACAAGATTGTCCCAACCCGTGATCAGCCTCTCCAGTTGTTCTTGAAAAGAGTTCTTTCGGTCAAATGGCAGACCTTCCAAGATTCTCTTTCCACTACGAACTAACTTTTGCATTAATTTCTCATGCACTTCGATTTCATTGCAAAGATTCCTGTGTGTCATAAGCTGTTTTTTCGCATTGGGAGGGTCTCCATCTTGAATATCTTGTGACACATCCATTCCAGCTATTTGCATCCACTCAACAAAGCCTTCTAAATCGTCGTAGAAAGTTTCATGATCTGCAATATAATTATCGAAGCTCATTTCGCTTGATGAAGCTCTTTCACTTAAGCAACTCCATCTTTGACTTAACAAATTAAGCCTCCCTTTCATTTCATCTTTGCCGTTCTCGGGTATAGTCATTAGAATTTCATTGCCTCGTTTCAAAACAGCCTCTATTCGACCCCTCTGCTGGTGCATTTCCTTATAGACTTGTTCGTGTTTCCCAAAAGCTTTCATCATGGCATCTTCTTCGGTGATCTTTGTGAAGTCACTGCTAAACACATTTTCAGCACATTCCACCCACGTTAGACAATCATCCACATCTTGGGACACCTTTTGGACAACATAATAATGGATAATAAATGCATAAAAATAATACTATCTTTATAAAATATACAAAAACAGTTATAAAAACAGATAAATTGTTTCAACAAAAAATACCTTTCTTTTCTCGTCCGTTCTTGTTTGCAACTCCATGATGTGACACTCAGCCTGCTCCTTTACCTCTTGATAAGATAATCGTATTTCTTCAAGTTGAGCACCAAATCGTATTCTTTCGTCCTCTGGAAGACCACGTGACAAAGAATCAACATTCTCAGTCAGAGAATTCAACCACGACCCTTGGCTTTTGATGACGTCAAAAATGCTGATTGTTTCTCTTAATGCATCTTCAATCGATTCTTTCTGAATGTCTGGGAATTTACCCACAGTGCATTTCAACCATTGCATGCATTTTTCAATATCTTGGCTGCAAGTTTCTTTTTGCTCTCGAAGTTGTTCCAAGTTTTGTTCTTTTGTGGAGATCAAACTTTTGACTAACGCAAGTTCTTCTGTGACTTTGTTTTGTAGTGAAAGTAGCTGGCCTTCTTCTCTACCTTGTGATTTCTCAAGCAAGCTGTTTATGACACCTTCTTTAAGTTGAAGTTCATCTTTGAATGCCTGAGGACATTTGAAATCAAAACATCAAATTCTAGCTTTCAACAGATGCAGAATCCTAACATCAACGAATTCCTTAAAAGCATTTTTAATACCTTTTAATCATAAGACAGCTGGTTGTCTTCCATCGAAAGAAGACCTCGAATTTATTTATTTCAAGTCATAAAAATGTAAAGAGTAAATTTCAATTTCAAAAACAAATGCTACAAGAAGTTGTCATCAAACCAAATAGCAATATTTTACCATTATTTTTCTTTGGTGTTCTTCAAGGGAAAATGCATCGTCAAAGAATTCAGCTTTATCTTCAAAAATCAAGCGAAGTTCCTTCAGCCATTCTGAACAACCATGTAAGTGTGCTTCTAATCCAGCTTGGTCACCAACAAATTTCTCCTCGACCTGTGTCAACAATTTACTCAACATCTGAGTCAGTTCTCCGCGAAATAGTGAGATTTCAGAAAGCAAGTTTTGAAGGAATCTGCAAGTAATGTTTGGTGCTGTTTTGCAAATTTTTGCAGTGTCTTCTTTGATCAGTGATAATGCATAATCAACAGCATTAACATCTTCTTTGATATACTACAAGGAATAAGAGCAAAAATTTGAAATTTGAGCTAAGATAGGCTCCAATAAATACAAACAACCAGTTTCAAGATCTTGATAAGCCTTAAAACCAGAATAGCTAACCTTGAGTTGCTTTTGAACACTCTCAAGTCCTGACGAATCCAAAATCGTTTCTATGCTGATCTCATTTAGTTCAGAATCCAAAATTATCAACTTCTCATTGCATTCATTAATTAGTTCTGTAATATCACTGGCTTCTGCAACTAGCCCTTTCATCTCAGCCTCCTTTTCAGATACCCTGTCACCAAGCAACTGCCATTTAACGTCGAATGCATCAATATTTTCAGATAGTTTCGTTCTACTTTCTTCATTCAAAAACGGAAATAAAGATTTTCGGTGCTCTTGTATATCGATCAGATTTGAAGAGTGTGACAAATAATCATTCATTAGCTCCTGAAAAATAAAGAAGCAATATTATCTTCTTTTGTTCCAACTTGTGGCAAGAATTATTGTGTGATTTCAAATCTTTCATACCTCAAAATCTTTGAAAAATAGGATAAGATAAGTGGAAGTGGCAAACCTCTGTTTTTGCTGCAGCAACTTTCACGCCATTCAATCCTGACTCTACAACCTCGCAATCGATTTCAAGAGCAGATTTCAGCCTCTGACACGACTGCCATAGCGACTTCATCCCTTCCTCGAGCTCTCTGTTATGCTTAAATACAACTTCAATATTATTTTCTCTTTCAAGGACCAAATCTTCTAGCTTAACAGAACTATCAGCAACATTTTCCAGTATGGATTTAGCATAAGTCTCTTCTGGCACATCGATCAAGATTTGAGCAAGTTTTTTATTCAGTTCTATCATTTCCGACTTCTTCGAGATTGTGCATCTTTTTATGACCTAAAAATAAAAGAATTAATCCAGGGATTACGAGAGAGGGAGAGATGAGGTAGATCAAGTTTGACTTGAATATTTAAAGGGTGACAGTTCAGTAAAAATTGCAGTTAGCTCGTAAAATACCTTTAACTTTTCTATCTCCGCAACAAGGGAATTCAAATTCAGCCCTTTTTCTGCATCAGCCTGCAAAGCAGAACGATTGACCTTGATGAATTCACTGATTCTTTCACATTCTTTTTCGAAATCTCTAAATATCATCACGGTGTCTTTCATTTTCGTTTTCAAGCAAGAAGCATTTTCACAGAACTCCGCCCACTCGTTTTCAAGTTGAGCTAACTCTGCTTCCACCAAATTCTGAAAACAAAATTTCACATTCTCTTAATATCAAAACAGAAGCAAAGAAAATAATGCTGTACAATTCAGTTAGATTTATTTCTATTATTTCTCAACTCGAATATATCACACCTTGGATTCGCCTGAAATAGTTTGTAACAATCTATCACCATGATCATAAACAACACCAATCATTCGATCATTCTGCTCCATATCATCAAGAAGACCCTGGAATCAAATGAAATCATGTAATCAAAAGAAACTCATTATAGAAACAGCTAGAATTTCAGAACAAGCAGTCCATTGGACACCGTCAACTAGAATGTGAGCATTTAGCCACAAATATTAGGCAAACAGGAAAGAAATTAGAATCATTAATATCAATTCCACGGATTAAGAGTTCAATCACCTGCAATCTTTCGTAGTTTTCTTCAAATTCGCTCATGATGTTTGCCTTGTCCTGACAGGCTGCTAGCTCAACTTTAGCTTGCTCCAGAAATTCACACCAATCCTCAACACTGTCTTTAAATCTATTGCTGTTTTTGACAAAATTTTCCAAAGTTGCATGACACTTACTAAACTCAAATGATACTGCACTTATTTTTTCACCAATCGCATTAATTTCAGACTTCAGCATTTTCTTTCCAGTAGAATCTTCAGCATTTTCATGCAACTGTTTGAAATTCGTAAATGCTTCCACAAGCTCAGAAAAACCCTTTTTTAACTGCTGTAAAACAAGACAAAAAGCAAATCAAATTGACAAAAACTTATTTTTGAATTGAAGAAATACGACATTAGCTAGGAAGATTGTTGGAAATAGTTAAAAAGATTGTACCTGCAAGTCTTGAAGTTTCTGCTTGGCAATTGCATCCGTATCACTAGATTCATAAACAACCTGTTTCAATGTGGTTTCTGCATCACCTATCTTCTGCAAGAAATCATCGAGAATGTTTTTCAGATTCATTTCTTGACCACTCGATATAAATTCGTCTGTTTTGATGTTTGTCAGCTCCGTGATGTCTTTCATATCCTGATGCATTTTATACAGAATATCTTCAACTGCTTCTGCATCGATTTCAACTGATTTTGGGCGATTATCAAGCAATAAAGCAGCATCAGTATCCACTCTTTGAATCGATTTCATTTTAGTGCTTAACTCCACCTTAAAACACGAAATTGTCATTAGTTTAGAAAAGAAAATGCGCATGCGGGTTAGAAATAGTCCCAGCCTTACCACAATGTTAGCTTTCAACTAAATACTCATTCTACATGCATAGATGGCACCTTCAAACAAAACCGCCCAAATGCTTCAATGTGAAATAAATAGTACCTTGATTTCATCATCAACTGGTTCCCCCTGTTGAATACGGTCTTTCACTTCCTTCGCCCATTCATCAAAACTCTCTTTTTCCTTTTCAATGGATTCTAATTTCACAGCAACCTTCTCTAATGTCTGTGACTTCTCTTCAAACTCAGCCACAGCTTCATAGAATTTCTTTTGAATATTTGAAAATTCAATTTCTTCCTCCCCGATATCAAAGCCTGACAAATCACCACAATCAGTAATGGCGCTATTGATTTCAGACCCAGTCTCCTCTAGCTGATCAGATTGCAGATCTTTAATGTCAACTGCTGTTTTCTGTTGAGAGAAATTTTCAAAAACAGCTTGTCAAACAAACTCACACTTTACATTCCTAGAATTAGCACATAATCATTCCTGTACATCATTGCAAACCTTAAGGTCGTTACGAAAAGAGTGCTCATTTATTGCTGGCAATTTCTGGTTGGTCTTTCTCAGGAATGTTGAGAAAGGGAAAGAGTGGAGAGATACCCTGTCTTATCCAAGAAACATCTAGAGGAAGGAAGGCCTTACGCAACAATTACTTCCTTAAAGATGGTGTTTATTTATGAAAGATCTTCCAAGCCAGCTTGGTTGCTCCTTCTCAAAATTACTTGAATTTGTTATGCATATGAACATTGTACTTTTGAACAATTATAATGAAAAATCTTGCAATCAAAATGTAGATATTCATTCGTTCATTATTATACCTGCAACTCATCAATTTGACTTCTTGCATCTTCAGAATTCTTAATAACTTTCTTTGAAACAATAAATTGCGTTCCTTTGAGTAGGCCCATCATTCTTCTCCTCTGCTCCGTCATTTTTCGCCATCGATTAATCAACGCCATGAATTGATCATGTTTCTCGTGAGCTAACGACTGCAAGTTACAAAATCTTTCACTTAGTTCTTCAAGTAAAGCGGACGTATCTACTTCTGATGTATTGTGTCCAGTGATGTTTCGAGCTTTTTCGAAGAGAATGTTGATGTCTGCCTTGCGGGAATTTATTCTGTCCATCATATCCTTCAAAATAACAACCCTCTATCAATCACACTCTATCACACTTTACAGAAAACAGTAAGTTGTGAAGAGAATAAATAACAAAGAAAAAGATCCTAAGCGACTTTAGTCCTACCTTTAATTTCTGCTCCAACTGAACCGCATTTTCTAAACCGCCTCCTCCGGTTGCTTCTTTTTGCAAATCGTTTTCTTTCTTTTCCATCCATTTCGTCATTCTTAATTTTGATTTTGAGAAGTCCCACCAATTTTTAGCTATAGTTTCAGCTTCTGCCTTGCGAATTTCAACGTTATCTACGATTTCAGACCATTTCCTGCCCAGACCTCCTAGCTGTTCTTCAAATGATGTAGTAGGCTTATCAGAGCCTTGTGATAAAATAAGGCGGCCATCTTGAATCGAAACGTCTAAGAGCTGGCAATCTTCGTGCCACTTTTCTATCATTTTCTAAAACATGAGACAAGATGTGAATGAGAGTTTACTTAAATATCCTTAATCTGAGAAAAAAGAATATGATCATATTTGGTTGCATTCAAATCATGAATCACAAGAGAAAAACTAGGAGTTGTGAATCCAACAAACCTTTGCCTTTGAAGATTGTGATTTGATCTTTTCGACAATAGATTCAGG
This sequence comes from Chrysaora fuscescens, assembly GCA_009936425.2. NCBI lineage: Eukaryota > Metazoa > Cnidaria > Scyphozoa > Semaeostomeae > Pelagiidae > Chrysaora > Chrysaora fuscescens. The sequence continues at coordinate 14,697 of JAACYV020088894.1, forward strand.
AATATCTTCACCTGCTTTGGAAATCTTTGTTTCTATCTTATCAAGATATTCAACAAGTTGTTCGGAAGATTCTTGATAATGGCTTGATAGAACCAACAGCTGATATCTTCCTGCTGCCCACCTCGACATTTCATCCCAGGTTCCTTTAAAATACGAAAAAGCCCCTGAAATTGCAACATGAATGCCAGAAGATGAAGGTTTCAAAACACAGTCTGTAACCTGAATTAGATCTTCCTTAACGCAAATATTTTATTATCATGATTAGATAGTTGCATGTGGCTTTCTAACAAGGTAAAACATTAACCAACGACTAGCGTATAATAAAAAGGGTTGTGTGTATTTACTTCACCCTTCTTTAACGTTAAATAATTAAGTTGTTATGATATGCAAGATATAATTCGAACTGCATCTTATCTATCTACACACCTGTCAAGTGTTTTAGTCTTTCAGCTAATTCATCTGCTTGTCCAATATCAGATGATTTCGCGAAATTCTTCCAGCCTTCATGCACCAATGACTCAAATTCACTCTTTTTCGATGTCAATTCTTGCTGCACGGCCTGAACGATGAAAAAAATGATTAAAGTAAAAATAGCCAATAACTAAAGATATAATTAATTAAAAAACCAAATAAATAAAAATCCAATAAATAAAAATAGCCAACAAATAAAGATCCGACAATGACAAGACTTTTTAAAGCTTACTTCTAATAACATTTTCTGTTGTTCTCTCGTTCCCTTATCGTTCGGTTTTTCAAGGTCCATAATTTCTTTCTTCTCGTTCACCCAATGCAGAATTTTCTCCAGCTTTGCCACGTACCTTGCCCATGCCTCAATATCATCTGCAACGACCTTTATTCTTTCTGGTATTCGCACGGCTAAGCTGGCATGTTGATCTTCGAGCGTGGTCATCAATTCATCACTAGAACTAGTATCTATAAAATTGCTTCTACTTTGGAGATCTCTTAGCTCTATCTTCACAGATGTAAATACTTCTTTCTCTAAAGGAAGCTCGTCAGATATTTCCTATAATTGAATTAATTAAGGTAAATAGGTAAATGAAATTACTACCTCGTCATTACCATCATCAACAGGTGCTTCGAATCAGCTTGTGTTAATGGTGAAAAACTTTCCATTACAGGGAATATAAGGGACAAAATTGAAGCAATAAACAAATGCAAAATCTAAGCAACAAGATACCTTATAAACCTCAAGGACATTCTTCAAATAAATTCCATTTCTGCATTGAAGTTGTTCTTCGTTTTGGACGACTTTCGTTTTATCAACGAACCAATCACTGACTGAAGCCAATACAGAGTCGCATTTGCACCAATCAGAGTACACCAATGCCATGTGATCAACTCGTTCTTTAATTGTCTTCTTCACCTTGGACCATCTTTCATCAAGTTTCTGTAAATTTGATCTAACGTCACTTCTGATAGCAAATTTGTATTTGTTTGGCAAAAGTGATCCCTTCCATATTAGGTCTTCCAAAGAAGGTCTTTTGATATTTACGTCGCTCAAATTCTCCTGAATGCAAAAATAACTCATCAAATACAGCCTACAAACTAACTGGCTTATCATAAAGTGGCCAAAAGGCTAGAATCATTCACAAACTAGAATTAAACTTAATTGGTCATAATGATTTCAGGGAAAACAAATACCTTTTCTTTATCCAAGACATCTTTCAGTTCATTTGTGCTTTTAAAAAGGCTGAGTTTCCTCCCTATTTTCTTCTCGACATCTCCGATCCACTGCTCCATAGCCTTCACTCTATCTCTGTACGTAAACCAAGGATTCAAATGTTTCTTAGCATGCTGTTCATTCGCTTTTGCTTGCTCATAAAGTCTATCCCAACGATCATTAAAGGAACAAGTAACGTTTCTCAAATCCATTGCTTTATCTTCTTGAGTGCCAAACACCAAATCAGAGGAAAGCACGTTGAGAAGTTCCAGAACTTTGTGTTCAGACACGATTTCTTCAATCAATTTCTATAAGAGTGATTAAATACAACTTCCAGAGGTATTTCAGAGCTTCTTTCAAACAAATAAAGATTCTCACAACTATGAAACTAGACAGAAACATGACTATAAAGCATTCAAAACATTAAGAAAATGTGGGAGCTCGCCTCTGGAATAGCCTCTCTTCTTCCCGAAAATCTATTTCTAACTCTAAAACCTTAAGTACTAAATTGAAGCAAACTATTATCGACAGCTAAAAAATCTTATATTAAATTAGTCACTTTGAATAGCTCTCTTTAAACTTGTTATTGTTATTTCATCATGTTGTTTCTTATTAATTTTTTCAATATCGTATTTAGCCGCATTATTATTCTTTTGTTAACGGTCCAAGCTAGATCAGCTCTGCTTTTCTTGGATCGTGTAGAATGAAATCTTTTATATTAATTAAGTATGTATTGTTTTAAGTTTTATGATAACACTACTGACTACTCCAACCCTTTCGACGAATCTATCATCTATAGACAAGCAAAATTGAGCGATTTCTACAATTTGACAATACATTTCTTTTTCATTTAAATTCAATAGGTGTGTAATGTAACAGGGAAAAGGCACAACAAGATTTCGCGTTAAACGGAAGTATCAACTGGATACCTGGAATTTTCCTTGAGTTTCTAGATCTACTGGAACCACAGAGATACTCTCAAGATTTTTCTCCATAATTTTCAACCATTCGCTGAATGAACTTCTCTTTTCATTATAACTTTTCCATCGATGAAACTCAGTTGTAAGAGTATCAATTCTATTATCAACTTCTATTTTGATTGCTCGTTTTAAAGTGTCAATGTTGATTCTTTCTTCCATTAATTTTTCACTTCCAGACTCAGACATGCGATCTTTGAATTTTTCAGTAAAAATAAATAAGCTTTCTTCCATCGCGAGGTCATTGTCCATCTTCTCTTCGATAAGCTAAAAAGAGAAGAATTTTGTAGCTATCTTTATGTTACTGAATAGCAAAATAATTTAAATGAAACATGCATTTAGTTCACCTAAAATCAAAAACATACATTTGCAATCAAAAAGCAAATTAAAATCAAAGAAAAATCTATATTTACAAAAAAAGAAAACAATGTGAGAAAATCAACTTACTTTGTATTTGTCGATTTTTTCTTTTGCATTTTCTTCACTTAAAACTTTCAAATCATCCATATTTTTATTGAGATATGATTCATTTTCTCCTAGTTTGCCCATCAATTTCTCCAGTTCGTTTGCGTAGTTTTTCCACTGCTCCAGATTTTCCTCCAGCTCTTTCCTCTTTCCTACAACTAATTCTTGAACCCTCTTCCAAAGCCTTGCAAGTGTGCCAAGTTGGTCTGTCACAATATCTGGCACAAACTGGTCATCATTTGATAGTTCCATGCCTTTTTTCAAGGTTGATTCGACTTTTGATTTGTGGTCTTCGGTCTTTTCCTCAATTTCCTGTAGGAGAGAGAAATCTTCGAATCTAAATATTTTATTTCTCCTTCGCGCATATAAAGTGCCTAAACCAAAGCACCCTGCAGATGGGATGGCCCAGCGGTCTGCGCAAATCTAGGGCCTTAGTCTTGTGGGCCTTGGTCTTGTGGGATGGGATGAGCACTAGCTCTCTGTTTCTCCAGCAAAATGGACGAATAAGTCACGGGGTATGGTCGCATCAAGGGAAGGACTGCTTAGGTTGGTCTTAATTACCTTATATGATCCCTCTGGGTATAAGAGTCATAAAATCGTACTTTGAGCAAATAGCAAGCAGAACCACCCATCCTAGCTTTCTTATGTTTAAAACGCAAGTAACAAAGCTGAAATTATGTTAAATCACTTTTAAAGCTGATACTAGCCTTGTGTTTGTCTAGTTCTTCATGAATTTGATCAATGTCATCGATGAAATATTCTGCTTCAACAATTACTAATAACTCTTGAACCCAGGTTAAAACCTCCAAAAGACCAGTTTGATATTGATAACATTGATGCATGGAAGGGAGGGCTGACTTCACTTCAGATATCGTCAGCTTTATCATGTCAAATCTGCTCTTCGATGTGTCAAAATCTTCTTTAAGATCAGGAATTGTCCAGTTTGCTGATAGAGAATCTACAGTCGATGAAAGTTTATCAGCATCTTCGCAGCAGATATCCAGTTCCTCCGTTAATTCCTGGAAAAGGCATATTATTTGATCAAGGTAGGCACAATTAGACAAAATAATGTATACACAATGGCAGACTGGCAGTCACACTTGGATAAATTTGAATTCATTATTTCCTATCTGTCTAAGTAACTTAGTAAGGATGGATTCTAAGAGGACAGGGTGGATAGAGCAAGACTGAGTTTGTATTCATTAATAATAAACAATAATGTAAATAACCTGAAAACAATCAACAGCTTCCTTGAACAGCTCATAATTATCAGCATTCTTGGCTGATTCAATAAGATCTTCGATTGTATCAACCCACTCGACAAGAGATTCTAATCCTTCGTAATAGTCGTTTTGAATATTCAAATCTGGTTCAATCTGCTCTCCAAGTTCCTGCACTTCACTCTTTCTGCACGCCCAAACTGAATTTAGTTGTTGAAGTTTCTCTTTGAAGCTTCCATCTGGGTATTTAAGAGTCTCGAGGGTATCTGATAGGCTTTTTAACGAATCAAGGTCTTTATAGCAACTGCAGTATTCTTCAGAGTTCATTAAGGTCTGCAAATAAAAACAAGCGAAGTCTTATTAGCTCTTTTGTTAGTTTTGATAGTTGTCCATTTCGTGCATAAAAGCCTTTAAAAAATGCTAGATCGTGCAAAACAGATAAATTCTCTAAAATAATACAGAAAATAGGAACTGCTATTTTACAAAATCATGAAGCAGGATCAGTGACCAAGCAGAAAATTTTGGTTAAGGGGAAAGGCCTAGAAGTTGCTACAACGCAGGCGGCCCATATCTAATTCATTTACCCTTAAATCGTACGATGTAATAAGAGCGAATATATTCAAAATTACCTTAAGTTTTTCCATTAAATTATGTGGGCTGCTCGTTTTACTGTACAATGCTTCACCAATACTCCTCAACTCTTTCTGGGTACAAGCAAGATTTATTTCCAATTGATCAATTAATAAAATACATCTCTTGTAAATGGACTGGGTACAAGAACCTCTTGCGTTGTCAAACTGCAGATAAAGTTTGTCGAATTGCGAAGAAATCCGCTGGATGATTGGTTTTGCTGTTATTAAATCAAACAAGGAGGATTTTACTTTGAGGAACTCCTTGAAAGTAAGATCGATTTCTTCAAAATATTCCACCAGATCCTGAGAAAGTAAATTATTCATCAGCATTTCAATTATGTATCTTCTAACCAAACTGTTTTAAAATACTGTTTTTTTCAAAATTTCCTTCAACGATAATTCTAAAACACTGATATCTAAAATTTGGTCACAGTAGAAAAGCACGCTTCTATTAATTATAAAAACCAAAAAGTGTTAAGAATAATTGTTGAATAATTAAATAACCTCTGCCGGCTCCAAAAACATCTCTTCAGCATGTCTTGCAAAAGTGTCAAACTTTCCCCAAAGGATATACAAGTGAGCAAGATAAGGAAGCTGTGAATCCAGTGCAAGCTTAATTTCATCGAAAGAATGTTTCAATTTCTTGATTTCATCTGTCAGATTACATAAATCCAATAAGGAAGCATGGGGCTCAAGAGCTGACAGTGAGGATGACGTTAGGTTGACTTTTTCAAAATGCAACTGAGCTATGTTAACATTTAACTAGGAAAAAAATATAAAGTAAACCAATTAGAATTGATATATATATATGTAGTATATATATATATATATACTACCACAATCTCACGATATTTTGTCAGCTATTAATGAGAGGATCAATTGTAAAAATCGATAACTAACAAATCAAAAGTTACAAATTCGATCATATGTCTACTTAGCAGCCTTAACACATCGTATTTCATTAAAAAGGAAAAAATGTATTTAGTAAGCGAAGAGAAACATAGAGAATCACGTAATTCTTGATCTGAAACTATGGTCACCCTAGCAAAGTATTCTCTTGACTTGAGTAGTGGCCGTTAAAGAACAATAAGTTACATTCAACATATTTATAGAGTTATCAGTTCAATCGCGAGTTGGATTAAAAAGACGCAAAAGTT
>JAACYV020088895.1:0-11154 GCA_009936425.2 Chrysaora fuscescens
ACACGAGTCCCACTTTTCGCTATAAAAGCTCTAACAGCAACAACAACATTCATTACAACAACAACAACCTACTACTGTTCGCTCAAAGTGGGACTCATAAATCAAATCGCATACAGGAATGGGTATCAAACGTCCGATCATATTTTTACACTTCGAGCTATTACAGAACTTACTTTTAAAGTTAAAAAGGATCCTTTATATTTGTGTTTTGTAGATTTTAGTAAAGCCTTTGATTCAGTTAATCATGTAGATTTATTTAATAAATAATTTGCTTATGGTATTGATGGTAACTTTTTAAACATTATATCTTCATTATATAGCAAAGTAAAATCTTGTGTTAGGGGTGATAACGATCTAACTGATTTATTTTCCTGCTCTCGTGGGGTAAGGCAAGGTTGTTTATTGAGCCCCCTTTTATTTGCACTTTTTTTAAACGATTTAGATAAAAAAAAATAAGCGGGTCCTCTGTAGGAATCGATATTGGGGATGATAAAATCCACATTTTACTGTATGCTGATGACCTTGTGTTGTTAGCTCATAGTCCTAAGGATATGCAACTACAACTTAATTTGCTTAATGAATTTGTTAATGGTGTAGAAATGAAAGTAAACTTGGGGAAAACAAAAATTATGGTTCTTAAGAAAAATAAACGCAAGACTCGGGAAAAAATTTTTTTGGAAACTTGGAGAAAAAGAAATAAATGAATGTAAAACATACAAATATCTTGAAGTATTTTTTAAACCTAACGGATCTTTCTCTGTACATGCGGATAAAATAAAAGAAAAGGCTAAAAAATCATATTTCTCTCTTTTAGTAAAAAGTAGAGAATGGGGAGGTTTTCAACCAAGGCTCTTTCTCTATTTGTTTGATCACACCATTATGCCTATCTTAAATTATGCGTCAGAAGTATGGGGTACAAATGCATGGCCAAAATTGGAAAGATTACACCTTTCAGCCTGCAAATACGCCCTAGGAGTTAAATTCTCTACAACAACTTATGCCGATTTGGGTCGATACTCAGTGGTTTCTGCAAGACACATTAACATTTTAAAATTCTTTTTACGTCGGTCTAATCTAGAAAATGAGAGGTAGCTACGCAAATAAAGCATTTAACATGCTAGTAGCTGGTGGAGATGCAGGATATTCCAACTGGGTTTCCACTGCCCTATCCCTCACATCCCTTTATAATGTAAACATATCAAGTAATATTAGTTATAAAACAAAAGGTTCATCAGCATTTTAAGTTTTTAATCATGGATAATAAACGCTTTGTTTAGAAATGAATTTAAATTTGAACCATATCTTGACATCTTCTCGAATTTTACAATTAGAAGTAACTTTGCCAAATTAGCTACGCCTTAATGCGCATAGTTTAGAAATTGAAAAGGGAAGATATGGTATTAAAAAATCCCCAAGGGAAGAAAGATACTGGTTTGCTTGGTTTTCCTTTTGGAACTTTTTAAGTTACGAGATTCTTTTATTACCACAAGTAGGCCTTGTTATACATTTATAACCATTGTTATCTTGAAAATATCTAGTTTCATGCTCTTAGAATCTGCACGATTAATAGAATAGCTAAGTAGTCGATGCTGCCTTTATAGAAAAAATTAAAAACTAATGAAAGTGTGATACATGCAGTTTTCACTTGTGGTATCAAGTAACACCAGAGCCTATTTGCGAAACATCTTGGAAGAAGGTGTTATCATCGCAAGGCTGTTGTCATTAATGAGGCTCAAGTAGACTGCGACTCTAGACTTCTCTTGACAGTAATATGAATACAGAATTTTAGCCAAATGTATATTTCAGTATAGGCTAATTATTTTATCATAAGTATATTTTTTCATAAAGTTATATGCAGTGCATTTTAGGCGTATATTTAGCCAAAGTTAATATGAGATAGAAATGATTAACAAGTTATATGACTATAAATTTTATTTGTGAGTCTTTTTGAATTTTCCTCTTTTGCTAATTGCCTGATTTGATTATCCAACAAATTTTCGACTTTACCAAGTTAAACTTTGATGATTTAACTTTTATGGTTCAACTTTGCCAAGAAACCTTTATGTTGTCTACTTGGAATTTTCTAAAATACATTTTCTCCTTTTAACTCACTTACCATAAGGCAACGTCATTTACATAATTTCTATGATTTCCAATGACGTTGAATTTTTCTCAAAATCAACTTTTTGCTAAATTTCATGTTCACACGTCCACATCGTCCAGATGCATTTGAGCTCTCTCAGTATATCCAATTGTATATGTATATCTCCGTCCACAAATCCACATCGTCCACATGAATTGGGCTCTCTCAGTTTTTTAAAGTGTATATGTATATCTCCGTCCACACGTCCACATCGTCCACACGAATTTGAGCTCTCTCAGTATCTCCAAATCAGTATCTCCTATTTCTTCCTAGGCAACCCTATTTACACCCCATATTTACCCTCTAATTATCTCCGTTAGTTAGCTAGCCTCTGTCTGAGTGAGAGGCAAGTGTAACGAAATTGGGTGTGTATTGGTGTGTATAGGATAATCGCGTTTGTAACATTTTCGTGCGTGAGCCATCGAGGGCCTGCCACACCATGCCACTCCAAGCAGCCTCGCTGTCGTGTATCTGTTTCAATCGATTCTCGATTTCAGAAATTTATGACGTCATGGGCATAACTCCTCGGGGATCTAGTGTCGACCCTTTTGGCAACTTTTGAAACTAAATTTGGCAAATTTGGTCCCAGGCCATCTGGCATCCCTGCAAGAAATTCTTAGAAGTTTGCATTGTGTGCAGCCAACGTATCGTAGACCCCTATAGAACAGTGGAAGTGGAGCTCGCGGTCTTGTATGCCAACTATTTCTGAGTAGTTTCTGTATCGCAAAGCAAGTAAATAAGAAGAATGTCTGATCACTACAGGTCGATGACATCTGAAGCAGCGCTTGACAAACTGAAGAGGCTGATAAAGGCGGTACCAGATTTTCCTAAAAAAGGTATTCTTTTCAGGTAGGTAGGCGAGGTCTTGATTGATTTATCCAGTATGCGGCCTAGTGGCGACTAGAGGCCTAGGTAGAGTCAATTATCAAGGATCAGATATTTGGGTAATTCCAGCTAAATTCAGCAGGTGCCTGTCTGTCAGGTCATGTCTTTCAAAAAATTTTCAAATTCACGGCGCTATTACAGCATCACCACACTATATAGGTTTTTGGGTAGGGATAGGGTTTTTAGTAGGGTTTTGGTGTGGATTGGGGTTAGGATTAGAATTTTAGGCCCTAACTCTGTTAGTATGGTGCACTTCTGTACTAGCGTCAGAATAACTTCATTCCAAGATACTAACAAGACAAGTTCATAAATGAAATAGCAGCTGGATATCTCAATCAGTTTTCATTTTATGACTGTTTGAATACTTGACGGTTTCACGGAATTGGAAAATTTCCCAACATGGGGTAATTTTTTGGGCAAATTTGATCTAAATATAGACTATACATATGTTTTTTTCTTTTCAAGAATATCATTTGGCCAATGAATACTACAAGAAAACCCTATCAATTCTAATTTTGTGTAAATCAATTTTCCATCTGGTTATCTTGAAATCTGTGAAATTTTGATTCTGCCCCCATAAAAAGGCAAGTTTTAGGGATTTTTAGGAATATTTCCTTTAAAATGGCTATGACTAAAAGTCTGAGTTTTACAGTATGCATTCTTCAAATGGCAGAGATGTGAAACCAGGAATTTAAGGGTCATGTGCCCAACAGCACTTTTAACTCATCAATTTAGTCAGGAAATGGACTTCAACAGGAAAATCTCTACTTTAAATCAGGACCTTTTCTCCAGAACAATAGCTTTTTCTTGCGATTGTTCGTCTTAGATGTGGGTCACTTGAAAAGGAAATTTCACATAGAGAGATGCAACAGATTTTTATTGAGATGCCAAGCTCATTGCACTCCCCAAGTGAGACATATTTGAATTATAAGCATCACAACACAGCAAAAGGTTAGATTGAAATTGCACCATCTGGTGCAGTCACCTTTGTGTGGGACCTATATGCTTAAAGGTGTAGCAATCAAGCTATCACAAAGGATTCAGGCATATTGGAGCTACCTAAAGAGAATGACTCAGTGATGGCTGATAAAGGATTCACCATTGAAGAGGACCTTTCACCTGAAACATATTTGAACATTCCCCCTATTCTGAGAGACCATGTTTTACTGACACTAGAAAAAGAGGCTGTAACAAGGCAGATTGCATCTGTCAGGGTGCATGTTGAGCAAGCTATTTGCGGTATAAAAACATTTCCAATTTTGAGAAGTGTCTTTCCAATCTCAACGTCAGCAGAATTGAACAAAATCTGGGTCGTTTGTGCATATCTTACAAACTTTTTTCCACATCTTATTGTCATAAAATAGACCTATTTTAAGGTTATTGTGTCTGAATCAATTGTATGATTGTTTTTAAGTTAACATCTTTCACACTTGTGTTTCCATGGTGACCAAAGGATTTTTTTGGAACTTTAATTACCAGATCTAGCAAAACTAAAGTGAAAAGAAGCAAAACACACAACATGGCATCACAGCAAAGTTTTTTAAAAATGTTTTTCTATAGTGTTAAAACATAATTGTTCTTTAGTGTGAAAACTATAATGTATTTCTATAGTATCCAAACATAATTTTTCTTTAGTGTCAAAACTATAATGTATTTCTATACTGTCAAAACATAATTTTTGTAAAATTATGCCAATTTAAGCAGTATGACATCCACAGGCTGCTATTACAAATGATCCGTTCTACATAAAAATCTTTCTCTGTGTACACTACTAAGTCTGGAGTCCAATAATGTTCATGACACCCTAGCACTGATAATATGACACCCTACCACTGATGTGATTTTTTTAATTTTGGTCCTAATTCTGTGTTCACCGTGAAAAAGTTTTGATCCTCACACGATTCAAATGCCAGCATGTGCTGTTTTAAATAGCGGCACTTAATTTCAATGCACCCAAGCATCTCTTCATTCTGAGCAATTAATCTGTCTGGACTACCCCCAAGCCAAGGCCATTTAGGGTTGATCATAAGGCCACATTCTATTACCTCATACGAGGATCTGTTAGGATCCTCCCTGAATTTTAATAGTGCAGTTTTATCATGATAATTTCACCCACTGCAATGCTGGTGCTTGGATTCGTTTTCCATCTTTGCACCTCTTGATTTGCTCCACAATTGATTTTGGATAAATGTGCTCTTTACGTATCACAATCCTTCCAAATTATGAGGATGTCAATCGTTTTGACCGCTCGTCGAGCCAGGCTTCGCAGTTCCCTTGCCCTCGAGTCTCCTCCTCTATTGTACGACTCTTGGAGGCTTACTCGAACAGTTGCTAACACAAGCTTTGCAGCATTAGCATCAAAATAGCATGATTCCATATCTGTAGACATGTTTTTGAAAATATCAGATGTTGCGCTATTACTAACCTTGGCAATGGGAACTTCAGTTAAATAATCTATATAACTGCAGGGTGTCTCGAATAAGCTGCATGGCTGAAAGTTATTCTCTCTTTGTATTTTGGGACGAAATTTTGCTCTCCCTGCTTGCTCAAGTGCTTCAGATAGAACCTGTATTTCCTCCTTTGCAACACTCTTTGCGAAAGTAGTAGTGGCACGATAGTCACCTCTATTACCTGACACAATTGACCTTGTCCTCTACACAGTCCACAACGCCAGTCAAAAATAGCAACTTTGTTTTAGATATAAAGTAGAAGTATAGTAAATGATTTCTTGATTCACGGCACTTTTATGACTTACGGAATTCTTCTATAAGTTTTTGGTGACAAAAAGTATCTTTCTTTCGATTTAACATACAAAATCAGGATCCGTAAGAAGAAATGGTAAGAAATTATACATCTGAGCACTACAGACACACGTCTTACCAGCTCCATGACTTGATTATAATATATTTTAACTATTCCACAAGCCTATTTTATAGAAATCCCTTACTCTTCACAAAGGAAGTAAGTTTAGATGGATCGAGAATTGGGTGGCGGAATACTTTTTACTGTTATATGCCTAGTGTTTGGTATCACGTTTTTTGAAAATCGTGCTTTTTATATTCTTCTTACTAGGGATATCATGCCAATCTTCAAGTATCCAGATGCAGTTACATGCATGGTTGATTTAATGGCTGCATTTATAGAGGTTTCGTTCCCTGATGTCGATGTTATTGTTGGTAAGTTGCAATTGATTGGCAAGAATGTGATCAAAGTTATTCATTATTATGGCGGTACTTTTTTTTAATCTATATGATTTCATAATTAAGAATTCACAATTTTCTCGTTTCGTAGCTTCTGATCGTTTTTCGTCGGTAATATTGGGCAACAGTTATTAACTTCGATTATTGGAGCAATGGAATGCCAATTATTATGTTTCTATGTTGCTATGTGTTTTTCCAGTACTCAGCAGAATTCATTTTCTACTTTTGGCTGGTGTGGCTAATTTTTTAGGTATTTTTTTCTCGACAGTCATTTTTAGAGACATTGACGCCAAGACAATTTCTTTGCTTGCACTGGGGATGGTCAGTCACAGAAAGTTCTTTACGTCTCCGGTCGCTCTTTGACGTTCCAATCGATTGAGACGGGTCCGCCTTTTTTACGTGATTTTACGTTTATGTGTACAATATTGTCATTATCGTGTTCAACCCTCCATTTTTGGGTCATCCTAATCAAGTTATGTCGTGTTTCAATATGATTTTCTGTGAGCGGCAGCGAAGAGCAAAATGGTTTCATCTGCGCTTGAAATAACTTTCTTTTTCAATATTTTTTCATCAATTTTGGAGAAGAAATTTAATATACTGACTGCGTAAAGGTCTTATTCAAATGTCCGATTTTCCCTCCCTTTATCTTAATGGCATACTACGACGCGTTTTCCTTTATTTGCTAACCTAAAATTGGGTATGCTGCTGTCCTAGACAAGGCTGAGAAGACGCGGGGGGGGGGGGCAATCCAACGGGGAACTTTATCTGCATATACTTTTCTAATGCAAAATCTCATGCTGATTCCGAAACTCTTTGGTAAACGGGCGTCACCGGATGCAAATGGAAGTTATAGGCGTGGTTATGGGCGTGGCTATGGACGTTAGTCGGCAAAAATCATTTTCTGCAAAAATAGCTACAGGGTATTTTATCTACATAGACTTTTCAAATGTGAAATTTTATGCTGATTTGAAATGATCTGGTAAAAGTGTGTCAGCGGATGAAAAAAGAAGTTATGGGCGTGGTTATGGGCGCTGGTCGATTAATATTTTTCCGGCAAAACCAAAGTTTAGGATTGCAGGACCTTGTTTTTTGCTTGTTACTTTCACAAATGCAAATTGAATATTAAAGTGTATTTACTGACATTCCAGGAATACAGAAACAATAAGATAATTGTTAAACTAATCAGAGTCGTAATCGGTGTCGCTTTCCCCATCCAAAGTTTCATCTAAATCGTTGTTACATCGGGAGGAAATGCCTCATTCATCCAAATTACTTCCCCCTCCTCTGACCATCAATTTGCAATGATGACATCGAATTCAATAGTGGCCTGAAGACTTGACTTCCATAGTTTTGCAACATAATTGCATCTTTTGCTTCTAAGATACATGGGACAAATCTTGAATCCTGCTTTCCTTCTCGTTTATGTTCTTGAACATTTCATAACGCACTTCGTTGATATCACGTTTTCCATTCATGAACAAAGAACAAACATATTCTTCTATCAACCCTTGAAGTGCACCATCAATTCTCCATTGATTTCCTAGTTGCGCGAACATTTCGGTAATCTTCTCTATCTTTTTCCAGCAAATTCGCTTTGACTTTCGAAATATTGAGGAAATGTAGTCATTACCAGAAAAATGCGTGAAATCCAGCCAATGCGGACTTAAGAGTATCTGGCATATCAATCGTACTCAATTGAAGACTTTCCTTGACTTTCCTGTTCGTAATCAATATAGATTCTGTCAGCTTCTTCTGGAAACAAAGCAAGAAACAGGATATTGATATCTACACAAATAAGTACTGTGCATTAAACACGTCCTGGGCATGCAAGAGAAGCTTGGTATCTGCCTCTTCTTGGTTGTTGCTTAGCTCATCTACAACATCAGTGGAGTATTCGGTCATGCGAAAGCAAACTTTGTGGACAGAAAACATAATTTCATTGCATCTCAACAAGAAATGCATGTTTTTGCTTAATCATCTCGTCTTTGATAATTTCGATTATTCTTCCCTTGTTCTCTCCGTTCTTGTGGAAGTCTGAGAAGTTACGTGGAATCTTTGACTCTGCTGAATTTATCAGAACTTTGGCGGAATGTCCACGCTTAATTCGTTCAGAATTCTTTAGTGAATCCTTCCTGTAGGTGTCTGCCACTATGTTTACTCTTGCATACCCTGTTGGTAAGGCGTCGACAGTTCGCTGTGTAAGCTCTCGGTATGTATCACTCACTCCTGGGAGTGCCCGAATCAATGCCACCAATCAACTAAGTATGCCGCAGTCTCTTCTTTTGGAATTATGCTTGGCTGGTGCATTGTTTCTTGCTTACAGTACGACAAAACGACTTCCATGAGCTGACTTTTTTTAGTGACACACAAATTGCCATCAGGATTAGCAAATGCCAGAGGAACAGAACTGAGGGGATATGCCAACGCTGCCTGAAAATTTATAGCTCTACCTGTCTTTGCTGAGTGTGCAAGCAATTTCGATAGAATGTTTCGATTGACTTGAACTAGGCTTTGTTTGCTATCCTTAACTTCTACTTTCTTGCTAGAATTTTTCAACAATAACAGTTTATTGCGCTTGATTGGGTCATGAATCGGGACATCAGTTGACTTGATTCTGTTTGTGACGAACTCTTCGTACTGTGCATCCCATTTGCTTTTACCTGAGATATTTCATTTGCTATTCCTAATTCAACTTGTATTCCAGAGCTAAGGTTGTAAAGGCAATCTTTTTCCAAAGATTCGTCAAGTCGATTGATATACCCTTCTGTCGTGACATTCATGATATTCTCTACAAATTTTTCCGAATTTGGAATCTGACAAGGCCTATTTGATTTATATCCTTCGTCTGAGCTATTGACATCTGCCAGTGCCATTAGTGCATTTGTATTCTTTGCTTGCCCTGGACGGTTTAAGGTCCACTTGAGAATTGTTTTTCGTCTGAGGCAAAATATTTTATGCCCCGGCAACTTTAGCATCTTTGTTCGTGGTTTGCTCACCTCTCTGATCTATTGCAATCCTACATTTATATCTGTCCTGTCCTTGCTCAGACAATCCTTTCTCTTAGAGGTGTTCCTTGCATCCTGGGTGTGTTATTTCCAGATTCTCCAATGTATTCATATATATTGCTCCATATCTTGCATAATTTTGCTTGTTCCATGCAAATAGAAGCGGCAGTGCAGTTTTTAGGCCATGGAGTCTCAATAAAAAGTTGTTTGACTGAACTGCAGAATGCAATTGATGTTGATTTGAAATGATATCAAGGTAATGAACAAGCCAAAATTATGGCGTCATTCCATGATCTCCCCTACGCACACTTTCGCTGCGTTTGAACAGCAGTCGTTATAGAGCTTCTAGAGAACCTACGAGTACCCCATTTAAGCTGCCTGAACAGATATTTGCCTGGAAAACTACATCTTCGAAGCCTGAACCACAAACGATATTACCGAAAACGGTGAACATTTCTTTCATAAAATGGAAGTCCCCTAAATGTATAATGATGTTTTTGAATCGTCCAGGGTAGTTCCATAAGACTTTGTGTGGATTGATAGCAGCACCAACATCGAAGGTAATGTTTGCATATGGCACTTGAGCTTAATTTGCTCTGCTTTGTATCATTTCAAGTACTTTGTAGATTGTCGAATATGCAGTGATTGATGCATTGATTGGTGGAAGATATGTAAGCTTGGTTTTCTGTAGGTCATCAGCTTTCCCAGCAGATTTCACAAAGAATCTTGAAAAGTTATGAACGATTTGATCCGTGGAAGAAACTATTCTCGACAACATCAATTTCCTATAGAATTCAGCGAATGTCGCTTGTAAGGAATCACTTGAAATCAAATCTGGAACCTCATCAGATACAGTAACAGGCTCTTTTTTCTTGTCGATTCTGACGTCAGGAATATCAGCTGGAATAGTCTGCAGGGATCTTTTCTTAGTTCTTGGTAAAGACAAAGGCTCCTCATGCACTGATTTTTCTCCTGATTCTGAAAGCTCTACAATGTGTGTGGAATCTATAACACCATGCCTTGTTAGTGTCTCCAACTTCTGGTTAAAATTGTCAGCCCACCAAAACTTTAAGCATGTCTCTTTTGTAGGATTCTGTGGCATATCATCCATCATTCAGGGACAATCTCATCATAGCTAATTCAGCCTCTGCGGTCTCAATGTCGCATACGACATTATAGTCAATCGAGTGTCCCGAATGTGAAAGAATCTTAATGGGCATTTTAAGCCCAGTCAAATAACGAAGACCTACACCAAGCAGAAAGTGCTTCAAAGTAATAACCTTTCCTCTAGTGACACCATGCATCATATCAGCAGTACATGAGTCAATGAAGCGCTTTGTCGTGTTGGTAATATTGTTACCTTTAGACTTTAACAGTTGAGTGAAGGAAATGGTGGCACTTGGGGGTGGATTTCACTCGCTTCTTGACTTTTTGCTTCGCATCAACAGTGGTGATTTTGTATGGACAATACGTTCTCTTATTAAATGCTTTCCTCGTTTGCTTACAGAAAAAACATACTTTTTGGGAAAATCTTGGGAAATTGGACCCATAATAAGCTGCTATTATTTTTGTGAGGGTTAGCAAGAAAAATTTTTGAGACCACGCCCTCTAGATTGGCTTAAAATGCTGTTCATATTTTGTTCTTCGATTGGAAATACAGTAGTTTTGTAATCATGGACTAAGACTGCAATCATTTTCTCGGAAAGTCGTTCGATCTCGGCAATAAATTGGAAGGAAAGTGAACATAAATTTAATCTCATACAACAAAATAACTACATATTACCCTTAATAAAAAAACACATTTGCATCAGATATGCTTAGTCTAATATAAAAACTAAAGACTTAAGAGTAGTTCAGAGAATTGCAAGAACATTATTTTCTCGAAAACCTCTCAAAACGTCGTTGATTATAGGATTTAAAC